>VZTY01007863.1:294123-455957 GCA_013400935.1 Turnix velox | reverse complement strand
GTGGCGGCGGCGGCAGCAGCAGCTGGGGCGGAGGAGGTGGAGGTGGTGAGTGTGGCTGCCGAGCTTCCCCTCAGCATCCCCTTCCCCTCTTCTCCCGTCACAGCCCCGCCGCCGCCGCGGCCCTCCTTTTCCCCCACAGCTCCCGCCTCAGCGCCCGCCGGGCTGGCGCCCTGTCAGTGGCACCGGCGCCTCGGCCCCCGCCACTGCCGCCGCTCCACGGCCGCCGCACCCCACCCTGCGGCCTTTCCGCCGCCGTTCTCTTGCTCGGCCCGGCCTGTGGACGGGAGGGATGCCCGGCCGGCTGCTGCCCGCTGTCTGTGAGGGAAGCCCCGCGCCGGGAGATGGGGCCGCTGGTTCGTCCTGCGCCAGCGTGTGGGAAAGCCCTGCAGCCCCCTCAGGACGCGACCTCGGTGGATGTTTGTGGGGGCGCGGGGCGTATTTGGGGAAGGAGTTAAAGGTTTTGGTGCCTGAGGCGGCTGTGGGCCCTTGTGTCAAAGGCTTGGGGCTTATGCAATCCAAAAACGCCGGAGGGTGGGGGGGAGTCAACCCTCTAAAGTATTTTCCTCATAAAGAAAGGCTCGTGAGCACGTTTGGCTGTGTGTTATGATAACAAACATCCTGTTGCCGTGCTGGATGTTGCTATAAGTAGACTTCCCATCTCGAAATATCTCCTGGAGAATGTAATGCTTGCCAGGCCTCGAGGGCTCAATCTGCCTTGGGCTGGCAAAACACTGGGGCTTCTAGGGAGAAACTTGAATGAAACCATTTGAGGAGGAGTCAGAAATTATAATTGTAATCATGGGGGAGATTAGGCCTAATAATTGTAAGGAAATTGCAAATCCTGATCTAACCCTGCTACTGAGTGACCCTTGATTTGGAATTAGATCATTGTGTGGTCAGGCAGCTGACCTACTGGAGCATGTTTTGGTATTTAAGGAAGATGAGAGCAAATAGGCTGGGTGTGAAGATGCTCTGTGGTGATACAGGTTTATCACAGAGTTGTAAGGCCTAAGGAATTTGGCTGTTAATTGTCATTTAGTGCTCTCCTGGCACAGTATCCTTGCATGCAAGTGGAGTGTGTGGTTTGGAACCAGGTAGCAGATAAAGCAGAAGCTCAGTAATTTCTGTAGATGAAGGAAGTGAAAAAAAGTTGTTTCCTTGAAGAACTTGCAGGACTTGATGTCCCCGAGCCACCACCATCATGTCGGGCACTGTGTCCATTCTCCAACAATTTGCCAATGGCTTGAAGAGTCGCAGCGAAGAGACGAGGGCGAAAGCTGCCAAGGACTTGCAGCACTATGTCACCATGGAGCTCCGTGAAGTGAGTGCTGCAAATGAAATAATTAATCCTTGTTTATCTTATGAGTCTAGGGCCCTGGCTGGGTGCTTTGGGAATGGAGATTTTGGGGAATGTGGATTCCCTGTTGGAGAGGAAATGGGGCATAACAGGGAGTGTGTAGGAGAGGTTAGATGGTGACACAGATGGATGGTCAAGTACCAAAATAAATAAACTTCTTATGCCTAGAGCATAAGAAGAGGAGTTGTTTTGTGTTTGTAACATATGACTGATTTAATTTCTTTCAGCTTAAGTGACCTGGGAAGCATTGTTTTAAATGAGACTTTGAGGGAAGGAGGGAAGGAAGGAAAGCTAAAAGCTCAATTGAACCTTTTTCTTTTATAGATGAGTCAGGAAGAATCTACTAGGTTTTATGATCAGCTGAACCATCACATATTTGAGCTGGTCTCGAGCTCTGATGCAAATGAAAGGAAGGGTGGCATTCTGGCTATAGGTGAGTGGAAGTGTTTAATGCCTCTGGTGATTTCTCTCTTTATGCATCTATCTTTAGGGACAGATGTTTAAAAGAAACGTGCATTTAAAGCTGGAGCTTTATGCCTGACTGCTCAGTATGCTGCCTGCATGCTAGTGGCTCTGATAAATCTGGCTGTAAGTGTCAGTGTGGGAGCTGCTGAGTGCTGAGAGTGGCTGAAAATGTGGTGCTTAATGGGCCCTGTGCTCTTCTTTTCAAACTAAAAGTGGGGAAAATCCATGAAGCTACTGGATGCATTTTTCTGCCCACTTAACAAGATCAGGGTCCAAAGAATGATGGCTCTTTCCTATTGCTTTTTTGGGGTTTTTTTATGGATTTGCAGTTTAGGAGGACTTTATGGGCATCTTTAAGGAAGGGGTGGGGAATGCTAACTCTCATCCAGGATTACCTGCTACCTGCCTCTCTGACTCCTAACCTACAGCATTGCTCTCTTTGTCTGCAGCAAGCCTTATTGGTGTTGAAGGAGGAAATGCCACCCGAATTGGCAGGTTTGCCAACTACCTGAGGAACCTCTTGCCATCCAATGACCCCGTTCTAATGGAGATGGCATCCAAGGCTATTGGGAGGCTTGCAATGGCTGGTGACACCTTCACAGCTGAGTATGTGGAGTTTGAGGTGAAACGAGCTCTGGAATGGCTGGGAGCTGACAGAAATGAAGGTCGAAGGCATGCTGCTGTGAGTATTCTTTTTTTCTTTTCCCCTGCCATGGAATGGGGTGGTTAGGGTTAGCTAACAGTATGAGATACCCACAGAAATCTGTAGAAAAAGCTCAGCATGGCTGACAATCCATGTCTGAGAATCTGTTTGGCTGTCATGGCAAATGTAGTGCCACTTCATTGCTTCTGTCTTATCCCAGTGACTAAAGATTGAGACACTCCTGTGCTGGATCAGGCTCACAGACAGCAACAGTCTAAATAAATGGTACTACAGTCTAGAAATCACAGAGTTTGTGGGTGCTCGATCTCACAGATTGTTGCTATTTCTCTCTCCACCTCCAGGTTCTTGTCCTGCGTGAGCTGGCAATCAGCGTGCCTACCTTCTTCTTCCAGCAAGTGCAGCCATTCTTTGACAATATATTTGTGGCTGTGTGGGATCCCAAACAGGCCATCCGAGAAGGAGCTGTTTCTGCCTTAAGAGCCTGCCTTATCCTCACCACTCAGCGGGAGCCAAAAGAGATGCAGAAGCCCCAGTGGTACAGAGTAAGAAAATTAGTTTGTTCTCAAGCAGCTCTTCGTAATGCAATGCAGATAATCAAGTGCTAGTTTTTAAGAAGAGCTGCCTAAGCTAAGAGGTTGGGTCACTTCTGTCAGTATGTGTGGTTGTCAGTAGAAATCTGCATTCCCTTGAGAGGACTGCAAACAAAATGGCTTACAGAATGCCTAGTTCCTTTAGCACAGTGTAAAAGTAAGGGACTTTACTCCATCAAGAATCATTTGCTCTAACTGCAGCTCATTTTCAGCTGTTGAGCCTGACCTAGTTTTACAGCCATGCAATCAGCTACCTATTGTTATCTCCTATTAGCAGATGGTTTTATTAGTGTAGATAAAATGAGAGTGAAAAAGGTAAGGATTCTTTTTTTCTGAACCTTAGCTTTGCTGCCATTGTCACATGAATCCAAGCTTCATAATATCAAGTAAGGTTTGAACAGTGCAATCAAACATTTTGAACTGGGATTCCTCATAGCCAAGCATGTGATCCAGATATTGATGAAATTTATACTGTGGCATGCTTGTCTGATTTTTTGATTAGTGCTTTTGAAAATGCTCAGCAGCACAGTGGAGGTGAATCCGAATTTTGTGGTGTTATGCTCTGTTATTACTCAGTTGAGGTTTGTGGCCACTCTGGGAAAATTACAAGATATCAGCAGTTATTTTCTGGCAGTACTACTTAATTTCCAAAGGCTTTGCTTCTGCATGATCACTGTGTTTTATTTCCTTTTCTTCTCCTCCTCAAGCATACTTATGAAGAGGCTGAGAAGGGCTTTGATGAGACTTTGGCCAAAGAGAAAGGAATGAACCGTGATGACCGAATCCATGGTGCCTTATTGATCCTCAACGAGCTAGTGAGAATAAGCAGTATGGAGGGAGAGGTGAGAAAATGGAGAAGATGGGGAATGTGGCTTTTGGTTGCCAGATTGATTGACAACATCTTGCAGCTCAGCAGTCTGGGGAAACACACACCCTATTGTGTTAGAAGTTGGGTGGTTGGACTAGAAAGCCACCTGAACAAGAGTGAGAGTATTGATTACTTCAAATTGAAGTATATCAGAGGAGTAGCAGTGACAAATTCGGGCTGAGTAAGTCTTAAGCTCTAATGGAAAGTTAGTTTTATATAAAACAAGGATTCCTCCATGTTTTGCTGAATTTTGCTTAGTTGGTGGATGTCACTTATACAGGATGTTGCTCATGAGATTTATGTTGGGAATCTGTTACTCAGCTTTTTTTAAATTAAAAAACAAAAAACCCTCTGTTTTTCTATTTTGTCCAGCGCCTTAGGGAGGAGATGGAAGAGATCACTCAGCAGCAGCTCGTGCATGACAAATACTGCAAAGACCTGATGGGCTTCAGTACCAAACCTCGCCACATCACTCCCTTCACTAGCTTCCAGTCTCTTCAGCCCTCTCAGTCAAATGCTTTGGCTGGTCTTCTGGGGTACAGTGCCCACCAAGGAATCATGGGTTTTGCAACCTCACCTGTCCCAGCAAAGTCTACTTTAGTAGAAAGCCGATGCTGCAGGGATTTAATGGAAGAGAAATTTGATCAAGTAAGCATTTGGTCTTCAACTTATCCACCAACATTCCCAACAGTAGTTCTTGCAGAGCAGTTCATCTCTATCCTTGGTTAGTTGGCAATATTGCTTAATATTGAATTCAGGCATCAAAATTAGCTAACTATATATCTATCCCGGCTTCATCTCTTGGAGCAAATGACTTACTTTCTTTGCAAGCTGTCTTAATTATCCCTCCTTCTGAGGGACTGAGAAGCCAAATGCCAATAGAATGTCTTAAAGCATCCAGGTAATAAATATTTTGTGTAACTGCCAATGGCTGTCCTTCAGAGCCAAATCTGTCTCCTTCCAGGTGTGCCAGTGGGTTCTCAAGTGCAGAACCAGCAAAAATTCTTTGATCCAGATGACAGTTCTCAATCTGCTCCCACGGCTGGCTGCTTTCCGTCCTTCAGCATTCACAGGTGACAAGACAGATGGCTGGATGTTAGAAGTGTTGCTGAAATTGAGCTGGAAGTTCTCCAGCTCTCTCTGGTCCAGATGAGCTTGTGCAGCAATACAAATGTGCTGCTGTAAGATGAGAAAATTCCTCTGTAGGAGGACAGTCTCTTTTTTTTTTTTTCTCTGAAGAAGTATGACTTGATAACTGATGCCAAACTGTAGCTCTAATGAGGAAAAGGGCTTGAAACTCATGTCTGAATTCTGTGATCATGAGACACACAACCTCTTTTTTGTTGTTTTGGGGGGGGGGGTTTCTCATTATGTCAGACTTAGAGTTTTTTATTTGTAAATATTCAGTTACAAATGTGATGCAAAGTTATGAAACTGAACGAGGACTAATGTCTGTATTTCTCTCCTTTTTGGGCAGCTGATCAGTATCTTCCAGACACCATGAATCATGTTCTGAGCTGTGTGAAGAAGGAGAAGGAGAGAACAGCAGCCTTCCAGGCCTTGGGTTTACTTTCTGTGGCTGTGAGATCTGAGTTTCAAGCCTACCTGCCAAAAGTCCTTGAAATCATAAAAGCAGCTCTGCCACCAAAGGACTTTGCCCACAAGTAAGTACGTGAAGGTTAGAGGGAGATACTAAAACACCTGTTTGTAAATTTCTTCTGATGTGGGATCAGAAGATTGTATTAAAATCAGAGGTGTTTCTGTAAGACTGATGATGCAGGGGTGGGATGAGGGAAGCTGCTTGGAAAGAAACAGCTCCTCTTAATAAACTTTTATGTGGTCCCTTTCTAGGAGGCAGAAGTCTGTGCAGGTTGATGCCACAGTCTTCACCTGCATTAGCATGCTGGCACGAGCCATGGGACCCAGTATCCAGCAGGACATCAAAGAGCTTTTGGAACCCATGCTGGCTGTGGGCCTGAGGTATGTAGGAGGAACAGGAGCATATTTTTCTGTTAGCCACTGGATGGCATTGTTGTCCATAAAGAATGAGACCTTGAAAACTTACAGATTGAGAAGGAAAGTTACTGCTTTTGAATCCACTAGTTGCTCTATAGATTTCTTTACAGAGACGAATGCTTTTAAGTGACTCGGGAGACACATTAACCCTTAAAACATATTTTTCTACTGAAAGAACTGTAATGATCTTCTGAAACATAAATTAAAAGCTTTCTCCTTTACTTTCCACTATTCAAACACATTTAATGACAGCATGAAAAAGTTTAGGAAGCCTCTGAAGGGCAGTAGATTTCTTGATGGATTGAATTGGTAAGAAAGGAGAACTGAAACACTGAATGTTTGCTCCTAGCTGCTTTCACCTTTGGAGCTGACAGTTCCTATTGGGAACTTCTTAGCTCATGAGGCTGTTAGTTTGGGAAGATATGGAGAAAGTGTCTAAAAAGCTGAGTATAAGTGAAATATGCACATCAGTGTTTCTATACTCATGATTCTCTGCCTGTTTCTTGCCCTCAGCCCTGCTCTGACAGCTGTGCTGTACGACTTGAGCCGCCAGATCCCCCAGCTAAAGAAGGATATCCAGGATGGGCTGCTGAAAATGCTCTCCCTTGTTCTAATGCACAAACCCCTACGACATCCAGGCATGCCAAAGGGCCTTGCCCACCAGCTTGCCTCCCCAAGCCTCACCAACATCCCAGAGGCCAGTGATGTGGGTAGCATCACTCTTGCTCTTCGTACACTGGGCAGCTTTGAGTTTGAAGGTAAGATGAACTAACAGAGTGAGAGGGCAAGGGGTATGGGATATAAACACTAATGCATCTGAGTAGTGTACAAGTATCAGGAAAGCTTTGAGGGTGTGTTTCTTAACTCCTCTTCCCTTGTAGGACCAGTAATTGAGGTGTAAACCTGTGCTAAACTCTTCATCTTCCTTTTTTCTAGGCCATTCTCTGACTCAGTTTGTTCGTCACTGTGCAGACCACTTCCTCAACAGCGAGCACAAGGAGATCCGGATGGAAGCAGCTCGAACTTGCTCTCGCCTGCTCACCCCGTCCATCCACCTGATCAGTGGTCATGCTCACGTGGTCAGTCAGACAGCAGTGCAGGTGGTGGCTGATGTTCTCAGCAAACTGCTTGTGGTTGGAATAACTGACCCAGGTTAGTGTGGGGTTCAGAGAGAAGGATTCTCCTCCCACGTGTTCATTTTATTATGAAAGAAGATGATGATGTTAAGATTGTGTCAGCATTTTAACATATTTGCCACTGAGCTGGTAATTCTTTTTTAATAGAAAAGGTCTCCAAACTTCACAGGTCTTGATTTTTGAGGTGTTAATAGAACACTGCTCAAACTCTGCCCTTGGTGATCTTTTGAACTAGATAGATCCTGAGACTGTTGTGGCCTTCAAATTTGTCATTTGGGAAGGGATTGGCCCCTTTTATTCAGTCTTCCTACTTGACTACTTTCTAATCTTTCAGTTGCAATATGATAACTTGCTGTGTTCTTGCAGACCCTGATACACGATTTTCAATCTTCCTGCTTGATTTTTTCTAAACTTTCAGTTTCAATATAGAATCATAGAATGGTTTGGGTTGGAAGGGACCTTAAAGATCATCTAGTTCCAGCCCCTCTGCCATAGGCAGGGACACCTCCTACTAGATCAGGTTGCTCAGTGCATCATCCAGCCTGGCCTTAAACATCTCCAGGGACTGAGGGGACATCCACAATGATAACTTACTGTGTTCTTGCAGACCCTGATATACGTTTCTGTGTGTTGGCTTCTCTGGATGAGCGATTTGATGCTCACCTTGCCCAGGCAGAAAATCTGCAAGCTCTTTTTGTGGCCCTGAATGATCAAGTGTTTGAGATCCGAGAGTTGGCCATCTGCACTGTGGGTCGCCTGAGCAGCATGAACCCTGCCTTTGTCATGCCTTTCCTTCGAAAGATGTTAATCCAGGTAATGAAGAGGAATGTTAAAACAGAGTGCTTGGTATTTGGCTTACAGTGGTATTAAGAACTGGGACATCTGGTTGTAGTGAATGTGTGGGAGAGTCATCTCCCTTTTGAAACCAGTTATCAAGCTTAGGAAGTTTCAAGAAGTTTTTTTAGTGATAAATGTTTGGAATGAAGCTTTAAGGCTGTATGAAATGGGAAAGGATAGCAGTCATTATTTCACCTCACATTAATCATGCTTGGAGGCTTGGACCTTCTTCCTCTGTAGAAGGTTTAGTGCTTCTTTTAGATGAAAGAATGGCATTACTTTATAAAGAGCTTTGGAGCCATCTATTCAGTTTTTTGCTAATTAACTTCGATTAGATATAAATGATTGGATGGAGTCTAAATGTAAAGCATTCTAGAGGTGCTGACTGCCTTTTCTGTTGCCACTGAACAGGAGAGGAGGAGGAAATACAAAGAATTTATGCCTACCTTTTATTTTCTCTGTTCTCATGCTTCCTTTGTCTTTTCTGCAGATTCTGACAGAGCTGGAGCACAGTGGTGTTGGCAGGATTAAAGAGCAGAGTGCCAGGATGTTGGGTCACCTGGTTTCTAATGCTCCACGTCTCATTCGTCCCTATATGGAGCCTATTCTTAAGGTAGAGTCTCTGTGTTTCCTGAAGACTTTGGAGTGAAGTGATAACCACGAGTGCCAAAACCTGCAATTCATTTGTTTCATCATAGCAGGAAAATAATTGAATTGATGCATTACTGTGGATGTGACAGTGTAGCCTGAATTCTGGATTTGAGTACTGTACATACAGCATGAGTCTTCTAAACACATTTTAATTTGTTCCTCTCTAACTCACCAGGCACTAATTGTGAAACTGAAAGATCCTGATCCAGATCCAAATCCAGGGGTGATTAACAATGTGCTGGCTACCATAGGGGAGCTTGCACAGGTAAGGATGCTGCAGATACCTCTTTGTCCTGCTGGTCAGTTGTTAAGCTTTTGACAATGCCAGATGAATGACTTTGTTTTTTATTTTTTGATAGGTCAGTGGGCTGGAGATGAGGAAGTGGGTAGATGAGCTCTTCATTATAATTATGGACATGCTACAGGACTCTTCCCTGCTGGCTAAAAGACAAGTAAGTGTTTGACAACTGCACTAAACTTGCCATCTGCTGTGACCAAAGCTGTAACAAATCTGTGTATCCCATCATAACTGTGTTGAATTTGCTCTGTCTTTGTGTGAGGGCAGTTATAGCAGTCAGAGTCTTAACAATTTGTTGATTGTTACATTTTTTTTTTTACTATTTCTTATTAAAAGATGCTCTTTAAAGAGGCTTTCAAACCATGGATTATGGTTTGCAGTGTGATCCTCAAATGCTCACAGAAGCTTTGCAGAAGTTGAATAACTGATGGATCAGGAGATCATAAATTCCCTGATTGAAACTAATCTTCTCTGGGCTTGATCTTTCCAGGTGGCTCTCTGGACACTGGGACAGCTTGTGGCCAGCACTGGCTATGTGGTGGAACCCTACAGGAAGTACCCAACTTTGTTGGAAGTGCTTCTGAACTTCCTGAAGACTGAGCAAAACCAGGGCACTCGGAGAGAGGTAGGAAAGTGAAGCATTTCTGAAGGCTTTTAGGGGGCAGAGAGCTGTCAAATAGATGTCTGTACAGGTTTTGTGAAATAAGGAATGAGGGAGTGAAGAGGGTGAAGGTGTTCAGTCAGTGAAATGACCTCCAGCCACCGAAAACAGAAAGCATTGATGTTTTTTCCAGGCAGTTGCTGTAGTTACAGATCTTCTCTCTTTAAACCTTAAGAGCTTCTCAAGAACTTTTGCTGTGGTGATGAAGTTTTTTTTCTTTCTGTCTTACCAGGCTATTCGTGTGTTAGGGCTGTTGGGTGCTTTGGACCCATACAAGCACAAGGTGAACATTGGGATGATCGATCAGTCACGAGATGCTTCAGCTGTCAGCCTCTCTGAGTCTAAATCCAGCCAGGATTCTTGTAAGCATACAAATTTCCTTATTAAGTAAATAGCTTTTTGTATAAATAGCTCTTGGTGGTTTTTTCTCCCAATTGTTTATTTTGCTGGCTGTGTTCTGTTGTTACCAGTTTGTCTCCTCATCTTAACCAGTTACCAGTTTTCATCTGATACTTGAGTGCACCTGAATGCACCTAATATTAGAGTGCTTCAAGACCATTTAAAGTGCAGCTTATGACACTGCCTTCTTTCTCCTAGCTGACTACAGTACCAGTGAGATGCTGGTGAACATGGGAAACCTGCCTTTGGATGAGTTCTATCCAGCTGTCTCTATGGTGGCACTGATGAGAATTTTCCGAGACCAGTCCCTGTCCCAGCACCACACTATGGTAGTTCAGGCCATCACCTTTATTTTCAAATCTCTGGGACTCAAGTGTGTGCAGTTCCTGCCCCAGGTCATGCCAACATTCCTTAATGTAATAAGGGTTTGTGATGGTGCCATCCGGGAGGTGAGTGTACCAAGGATCACTCCTTCTTCCTCTCCTTTAAAATAAGAATCCATTCTTTTAAAAGAGAATGCGACTGGCTTTGGGCAATGCTGTGCTGTGTGTTGCTGCCAAGCATGCTGCAGAAGTGAGGTTCAGCTCTGCTTCTTCTCTCCTGTGAGCATTTGGTAGGATATTCTGTGGAAACATTTATTCTGCTTCTTATTGAAACAGCTGCTTCTGAGCATAGTCCAATATTGATTCTGGTTTTTATTCGAGCTGATCTTGTTCAGCAAAACAGCCTGTGCAGCTTCCAGAGCTTTCAGTGATCTCTGCATTAAGTTATTGTTGCAACCAGTATTATTAAATAATGGAGGTAAATTCCTTAAATTTCTTATGCAACCCTGTACTTTGGCTCCTCTGTGAGAAGGAAAATTCAATTTGCTCCAGTCTGCTAACATTCAGAGCTGTGTAGGTGGTGATTCCACAGCAGTGCTTTCTCTGCCCACTTAAGATACAGTTTTAGAAGGAAGTGAGAATTGTGTGAAGATAATAATGGGCTTAAGGCTCTCCTAACCAGAGACAGCTCCTGTTTGCTCTGACTTTTCTCCAGGCAGCTGAAATCTCTGGGGTGGGAAGGGCAGTTTGTGCAAGTTACTGGTTACTGTGTTTTATAGGTGGGGTGGGTGCTCTCTTAGCAGAGTCACGACCCTGCTATAGCACCACTGTTTTCTCCCAGACTGAACTACTGCTCAGATTGGAAGGAGAACATCTCACCCACCCGGGTTGGCTGAACTCCTAGACCTGACTGATCTAACTTGCTTGAAAGCTATGCAGTTGTGCACACTCTGTTTAAAAATTTTCAGGTAAAAGAAGATGGTGAAAGTGTACTGGGGAGAAGAGCTGAGGTGGGTACGCGTGACACTAAAGCCTGAAGGAGGCAGGTCCTTGCCCTCTATGTAAGCATCCTCTCACAACACCCAAAAAAGGCCCATACAGGAGCTCAGGGTCCAGTTTTGGTAAAAATATGTGTCCTGCTTTCACTGAAGTAGCTGAGTTATTAGTTTTTCACAAAAATCTCTTATCTCCTCTTCTGAGCTCCACTTTGTATTTTCTCACTATAGTCTTCAAATACTGCATGAAGAAATCAAATTTAATATAGAACTTATATTCTCCCAGGGGAGAAAAGTTTGTACACTGTGGGCAAAGTGATTTAACCCACTTTACTTCACACCAATCTTAAATTCATTGTTGTGTGCGAGTGCTAAGACTCTACTGGGGCAAAAGGAATTGCAAAATTGTCATTGTCTCAGTCAGATTTCCTCTGTGGTGCAATCAACCATCTTTGGTGGCATATTTCTGTCAAGGACCAAACTCTCTTCCCCAGTAAGTTTTCACTAATGTATCTTGGGGATGGGAAAGAGTATGGAAGGAATGTATTAAAATGTGTGCCAGTTTGGTTTACAAGCAGAGGGAAAAGATTAGGGGCTACATTTTTGGCAGCATCCTTCAAACCTGAATTACAGACCTCTGTAGTCGAGGTGTTTGTGCTTGCAAGTCTGTTCTGACACTAAAGTTGCTGTAACATTACAAACCCCTATTTTTATATTTGACTCTCTGAGGCTTTGAGCTCATAAAAACTTTGGTGCAAGCTGAGAGGGGAAAAAAACCTGAGCAAATGAACCCAAAACACATGCACCCCACAACCCAAACCACTGAGCCAAAGCTGCCAAGAATTTAGCCCCAAATTTTGAGCCCCCAGGAGCTATGCATGCTGTGTTTGTTTGGGAAATGAGCTTGCAATCAGCCTGTGAAATGCCATTTGCCCAGCATTGCTTTGACATTTGAATAAGCTGCTTTGATCACTGTGCATTTCTTCCTCCCAGTTCCTGTTCCAACAGCTGGGCATGTTGGTGTCCTTTGTGAGAAGTCACATTCGACCCTATATGGATGAAATTGTCACCCTGATGAGAGTGAGTACAATCTTTCAAGTAGAAGCAGAAAAATTGGGTAGTGTTTCTATCATTATCAAGTGTATCAATCACTTCATAAAGTAGAGCATTCCATGAATTTGAAGTAATAATTGTATTTTGAAATATTTGAAACAGCAATATATACATGATTACTTGTAACTATAATGGGAGCAGCAACTAGACTCTGCTGGTGCCCAAGTTTTTTTGAGCACTTGGAACTTATGCTCTTGCTGCTTTCAGAAACAGTTTTTAGCAAGGTGTTGGAGTTCATAAATAGGTGGCATTTCACTCCATTTTCACTTAGTATTTGCAAACACTTTGAAGGATTATGAAAACCATTGCCTACAAGTTGTTTTTAGCAGCTCTAAGTGTGCTGAAGGCAGAGTGTTTTAAAAACGGGTCAAAACTGCCACTTTATATTAGTCTATAAAGGAAGCATAGTCCTTCTCTGCAATCAGAAATGTATCTAGAGACTGTCTCCTACAGTTTGCTTTTCTTGTACTCGATGCACCTCAGTTGAGCTGTTTAATTTTTCATTTTTTTCCTCTTTTTTTTTTCCTTTTTAAACTTCTTTCTTCTGTAGGACTTTTGGGTCATGAACCACTCCATCCAGAGCACAATTATCCTGCTTATTGAGCAAATTGTGGTAGCTCTAGGAGGTGAATTCAAACTTTATCTGCCTCAGCTCATCCCTCACATGTTAAGAGTCTTCATGCATGACAACAGCCAGGGCCGCACTGTCTCTGTGAAGGTGAGTGGGAAACTGGATTGTTTTGGGAACTGCAATGAAAGAAAATAGGCTGGGTGGAATTTAGCATTGGCTTGGTGTGAAATGATGCAGACAGTACTTCCAAGTGCAGGATTGAAACTTTTCACTGAACACTGACTTATTTCTAACACATCTCTCTTATGGCTTTGAAGTCACACTGGGTCATTTTCCCCTCCAGTTGTTGAATGCAATCCAGCTCTTTGGAGCTAACTTGGATGACTACCTTCATCTGTTACTGCCTCCCATTGTCAAGCTGTTTGATGCCCCAGATGTCCCAGTGGTGGCTCGGAAGTAAGTGTTGCTGGGGTTTTTTTTTTTGCCTCTGATATCCAAGTTCTGAAATGGCTGCCCTGGTCAGGTGTAGAGATGAAATATCACTTAATTCCTTCCATGGGTTTGCTCTGTGTTAAATTGTCATGCAGGTTGTTTTAGGTTGTGTCACAGTGCTGTTAATGGCTTTTCTTTTTTATAGATGATTACCTTCTGATACTTAACCTGCCAGCATTTTAGTCACTGCAACTTGCAAGCTGTCTTGCAAGTACAAGCTGAATTAGCAGTGTTTCCTATCACTGTTGATGCGTAGAAGACTGAGCATGAATCATAGAATGGTGTGGGTTGGAAGGGAACTTAAAGATCATCTAGTTCCAACCCCTCTGCATAGGCAGGAACACCTCCCACTAGACCAGGTTGCTCAGTGCCTCATCCAGCCTGGCCTTAAACACCTCCAGGGATTGAGGGTACATCCACAACCTCTCTGGGCAACCTTTTCCAGCCTCACCACCCTCACCGTAAAGAATTTCTTTCTTACATCTAACCTGAATCCCTCCTCTTCCAATTTACATCCATTATTCCTAGTCCTGCCATCCTGGACCCTATTAAAAAGTCCTCTCCCAGCCTTTCTGTAGCCCCCTTCACGTATTGAGAAGCTCCTCTGAGGTCCCCCCTGAGCCTTTTCTTCTCCAGGCTCAACAACCCCAACTCCTTCAGCCTGCCCTCAGAAGGGGGATGCTCTAGTCCTTTGATAATTTTTGTGGCCTCTTCTGGATCTGCTCTAACAGCTCAATGTCCTTCTTATGTTTAGGGATCCAGAACTGGACACAGTAACTCCAGGTGGAGCCTCACCAGAGCCCAGTAGAGGGGCAAAATCACCCCCCTTGACCTGCTGGTCACACTTCATGGGTGTATTTTTTGCATCTCATGTCTCCTGTCTTACACCATGAGAAATAAACCCTCCTTTCTTTATGCTCTAACTTTAGAGCTGCTCTAGAAACAGTGGATCGTTTGACAGAGTCCTTGGATTTCACTGATTATGCTTCAAGGATTATTCATCCCATCGTGCGAACGCTGGATCAGAGCCCTGAGCTACGAACAACAGCCATGGACACTCTCTCCTCTCTGGTGTTCCAGCTGGGAAAGAAGGTAATATTCTTGGGCCTGAAAACTGATAGAAGGAGGGATTGCCCCAAACATCAAGGCTTTAAAATTGAGTATTTGTAATTACAATGCACTCAATTTGCATTTGAAAGAAAAAGAATTTTTATTTGCTAAGTTTTTTCTGGAATGGAGAGTTACTGAAATTAAACTTTCAGAATTGTTTTCTTGTAAGATCAATGAAACAAAGGTAGAATTTTTCTGCTTTTGGTGAGACTGAGTGAGATGTTTTTGATTTGTTTTGTATTCCCCTGTACAGTACCAGATTTTTATCCCAATGGTGAACAAAGTTCTGGTGCGACACAGAATTAATCATCAACGCTATGATGTTCTCATCTGCAGGATTGTGAAGGTGAGTTGACAAGTCTGGGGTTGTTTGCTTAAGGGCACTTTGAGATGGATATAGCTGGAAACTCCCCTTGGATTTACTCACAAAAATAGTAACATCCATTCTTCATTTTATATGTGAAGTACAACTTTTTAAGGACACTCTGGGAAAGGAGTCAACTGGTATCAGTTATTTCCTAGAGAAAAATTACTGCAAGTTGTGGGTACAAACTTAAACTTGTAGCCAGTGTCATTGGGTTTTTTTTCATTATTAATTATTAAATGTGGATTTACCCTATTTCCACAATTGCAGGACTTTAGGAAACTTGTCATCTCATTATATTCTGCAGCATGTTGTCCATTTCAAAAACTCAGTAACTGCTTTGCAGACTGATTATTTGACTTGTGGAAAATAGCTTCTGTATGTGTGTGATCTTCACTGTAAACCACTTGCTATAGGGCTATACTCTTGCTGATGAAGAGGAGGATCCCCTGATTTATCAGCACCGAATGTTGAGAAGCAACCAGGGAGAAACTTTGGCCAGTGGTCCAGTGGAAACAGGTCCCATGAAGAAACTACATGTTAGCACCATCAACTTGCAGAAGGTGAGGCTGGAGCACTGCACAGTATGAGTTTGCTGGCTAGGAAGTAATCTTGATGCTTTCTCATTATGTGAAATGTGAACAAAGCTTCCTAATTTACAAGGAATCATCTGAAGCTTCTAGAGACATCTATTTCAGAGCCTCTGCCTTTGATCATCAGCCACTTTTCAGATATCTTAGTGCTATATTCTTTTGAAACCAGCATTGAACTTAACATCTGGGCACTGGTTAATGCATGTATCCATCAGTTCTGCAGTGGGATGGATTGGTTGGAAAAAGCTGGACTTAATGAGTTTAGAATTACATTTTAAAGTATTTTTAAGTTGCTGTTTCAACAGTGGCTTCAGCTCTTGATGTACCTTTGTAAGGGAAAAAATTATTCATGTTAAATACTTGGCATTTAGGGAAGGTTTCTTAGAAATGAGGCTGAAGGGCTGCAAATTATGTGGTAAAGGTAATGGATTTCGGGGAATTGAAGAAGGAATCTCAGCAATGTGATTTGGACCTGTAAAGGAATAATGCAGCCTGATGATGGATTTCTTCTGCTTTCAGATAGTCCTTCATTTGGCAGTTAAATTATCTTGCTTTTTGCTGCAGGCCTGGGGAGCAGCAAGAAGAGTTTCCAAAGATGACTGGTTGGAATGGTTAAGAAGATTGAGTTTGGAGCTACTGAAAGATTCCTCCTCACCATCCCTGCGCTCATGCTGGGCCCTGGCTCAGGCATATAATCCCATGGCTCGGTAGAGTAATTCTGGGGCTTTTTTTTTTTTTTCAGAACACTTGAAATTGCAGATGCAAGCCAGATATTAGAAGGAAAAGCAAGTTACTTAAAAGCTTTTTAGTTTCCACAAATAGAGATAGTTCCTGCTTTGGGACAAATCAAATAGCTGGCAGCTTGATTTTATTTCCATCCTTCCCTTTTGGCTGCTCCATGAGGTGCATGAAATGGTCCAGTGGAATTATGTACATTAGTCTAGGAATAACTTCAGGCACATAAAAAGTGAGGCTGGAAAAACAGCAGAGAATGAAATAGTTTCAAGGACCTACTGAGGGTGAATAAAACCATGTGTCTGGAGCAACTGGTGAGTTTCTCTGTAAGCAGCTGCCTTTTTATTTCCTATTTGTCATCACAGTGTATGTTAATCTGTCTCCTGCAGTTAGAGAAGTGTTTGTTCCTGGTTTAATTTTATCTTAATGTGAGTTTTATTATTTTTTTAAATAGCAGGGCAAACAGTAGGCTAAAAAGTCAGCAGCTCCTAGGTAGGCAGAGGCAATGCTCACTTCCCCCATGTTATATTCCACACATCTCAGACCCATCCTGCCATATTTCTCTGCATTATTACCAGTGATGATGGCTGGTTTTCATCACCTTTCCTCCTTCTCAAGCTTTGCCACTAATGCAAACTCCAGCTGTTGCAGTCCTCTAGTAAGCACAGAAAACTCAACCATCACAGTATGTGTGTCCAGAGAAATTCAGAATCATCTTTTTCTCTGCATTTGCTTGTGATCTGACACAGGCATAATACACGTAATTACACATATTTCTCTGAGCAGGAAGGCAAGTTCACACTTTTTCTCATGAATAACAAATCCCCACCTCTCACACACTTTTATTTCCTTCCTCAGAGATCTCTTCAATGCTGCTTTTGTCTCATGCTGGTCTGAACTGAATGAAGACCAGCAGGATGAGCTGATCCGAAGTATTGAATTGGCTTTGACTTCCCAGGACATTGCAGAAGTCACTCAGACACTGCTGAACTTGGCAGAATTCATGGAACACAGTGACAAGGTAGAGATGCAGTTAGTCACCTCTTTCCTGTTGTGAGTGAGCTGGCTGATGTCCTGTCTTTGGAAGGAATGGAGTTCATGCATACTTTTTTATACTTGATTTTGCTGTGTATCCTTCTACCCAGGGTCCACTGCCTTTGAGAGATGATAATGGAATTGTCCTCCTGGGGGAAAGAGCTGCAAAATGTCGAGCATATGCCAAGGCCCTTCACTACAAGGAGCTGGAATTTCAGAAAGGTCCCACCCCGGCCATTCTAGAATCCCTTATCAGGTAGGACCACAACTGATGAGACTTATGCTCTAGTATTGCTGTGCAATTTAGGATACCATCACATGAATTAACCAGAGAAGCTGACATTCTTAATTAAAATTTCTCATTGAATTCTGTTTATCTAGCTCAGGTAAGTCTCATTCTTCATGTGTCAAGCAGAAGGCATTGTAACAAGCATGTTACTTGCTGAGCTTTGGCAACAAGAAAAATGTTAGCTTGAAATACCTGCTCAGCATTTGGTATTAAACTACAGGTTTTTACACAGGAATCTCAGTTTCATGTCCTAGAAATGTTAACTTTATCAATTGAGAGGGGTGAATTTATTTTGGGTGAGGAAAATCAGTTTTGTCTGCATGTAGTGAATTTTTTAGCCCTTCTAGTTCCTTGGAGTTGTGTTTTCCTGTTGTGTTTGGTTGTTTCCCCCTTTTATTCTTTCATCCTTTGTCCTCTCTCATTTTTCAGTGGAAAGGGCAAAATTTGGTGCATTCCCTTTCCTGTCCTGACTTACTTGTGCAGCTTTTTGTGTATCAAGAGGCAAGTTAAGGAGCAAAGACTCAAAGTAAAGCAGGATTAAAAATAGAATTTATTAGAAATGAAAAAGTTTAGAAAAACTTTAAAAATCCATTTCATAGACCACAGTTAAAATAGTTGCAACTCTAGTTCCACACAGTTGAAATTTACAGTATGAGAAGTCTCACTTATTTAAGGCAACTCCTGAGACACCTTTTATTTCCCATTTCACGCGAGACTGAACAATTTAAATTAGATTCAAACTCTCTTTAAGGAGAATTAAAAAATAGATATATTAACTATAACTATTTTTTTCCCAACATATTCAAACAACAGTATGGCTACAGGAGGAGTCTCTTTAACTGTGTTATGTAAGGGAGAAACACTCTGTTTTTTTGGGCTAACATAGCTGTTGCAAATATTTGAGGAAATGAATGATTTTGGCTGGTTTTGGGCTGTCCTTTGCCCACCTTCTGTGCAGTGGTGTTGTGTAGGTGTGTAATTAAGTACTGGATCCCTCTATGGTTTGAAATCCTGTGGTCGGATCTTCATCTCAACTCTCTTCAATGAGTAGGCTGATCCATGCCACCCATACCAGGTGATGCCATCCATGTTCTTGGTGTGTTCTCCTTTGCGGTAGTAAACCCCGTTCAGATTGGAGTCTGTGCAGCAGTTGTACCAGTAGCCACCTTCCAAGAAAAACAAATAAATAGATTCCTGGTGAGCCATTTACTCAAAACAGGTCTGTTTTGTATTAGTAAGAAGAGTTCTTGCTCTTCCCTGTGGACAGTGACCAGAAATTCTTTACAGTGAGGATGGTGAAGCACTGGAACAGGTTGCCCAGAGAGGTTGTGGATGCCCCCTCAATCCCTGGAGGTGTTTAAGGCCAGGCTGATCTAGGTGTTTAAGGCAGCCTGATCTAGTGGGAGGTGTCCCTGCCTGTGGCAGGGGGGTTGGAACTCGATGATCTTTAAGGTCCCTTCCAACCCAAACCATTCTATGATTCTATGATTTAATCACTGGAGTCTCTGGCCCTAATAGTTGTGATTTCAGATAATTCCAAACTTAACATAGATCCTAATAAATAAAGGCTTTACAGTGAGTCCCCATGCTGCTGTCATCCCTGCTACTTCACAACAAATCCCACTCCATTCTTCCCCCTTCTTCCCTCCACTCCCAGCCATCATCTGTCATGTGGGTTATGCCATAATTTCGTTTTCAGATGCCTCTTGTTGTTTCTTATTATTTCTGCTATTTACTGTGGAGGTGGTGAGTCACTGGAACAGGTTACCCAGAGAGGCTGTGGTGTTTAAGGCCAGGCTGGATGAGGCAACCTGGTCTAGTGGGAGATGTCCCTGCCAGTGGCAGGGGTCTTGGAACTAGATGATCTTTTAGGTCCCTTCTAACCCAAACCATTCTATGATCTATAGTTGAATTAGTCCAGTATCTTTCTATAACATACAGTCTGCCCCTCTGTAAATCAGCTTTAAGAACTAGATTTCTCACCTAACCAGTACATTTGTGATCCAGAACTCTCCCCTGCTTTGCCATCCAGATGCTAGTTACTAGTTATTTGGAAAGAGGGGAGTTTTGGGGCTCTCTACAAATGACCCAGGCAGCTTTCTCAGTTCAGGCAGCCTGATCTAGTGGGAGGTGTCCCTGCCTATGGCAGGGGGGTTGGAACTCGATGATCTTTGAGTTCCCTTCCAACCCAAACTATTCTATGATTCTATGATTCTATTTATGTATGTTTTACCTTTACGGAACTGGGCACAGTCATCCACACACTTGTCATTGTCCTTGTCCTTCGTGCTGAAGGCTGTGTTGTTGTGGTACCTCAGCGAATCCCTCCCCGTGTTGCCACTGTAGTTCCCCACAAAGAGTCTGTAGCTGTTTATTTCATTGCTCAGGGTGAATTGCTGATATTGAGCATAGCGTATGTTCCCTTCCCAGTCCTGCCATAGAACAAGAAGAAATAGATTTTGTTAGAGGCATGATAAAAGGCTTCACCATTTATGATTATATGTACTTCATGATGCATGTCTTTTCTCAGTCCTGGATTTTTCAAGTGTCTTTTTCTGTCTCAGAATGCAGAAACTTATCTGTTAAGGCAAAGAAGCTTTCCAGTTTCATATTTCCAAGACTTATCTGCACTATTATTAAACTACATCTAAACTAGTATTAAACAACATTTGGAAACTCTTGCATTCAACATCCTTGTCTCAAAGTGCTGCCTCAAGTAATTTTTTTTTTCCTTTTTTAAAGAGTGAATTTTTGATGTAAAGCTTTTCAGCTCCCTTTTTCTATTATGCATAAACCCAGATTCTTCAACAGTGGTACAGGCTGCCCAAAGAGGTTGTGGGGTCTCCTTCTCTGGAGATATTCAAACCCCACCTGGATGCTTTTCCTGTGTGACCTGATATGGGTGTTCCTGCTCCAGCAGGGAGTTGGACTAGATGATTTCTCTAGGTCCCTCCTAATTTCTGATATTCTGTGATTCTGTGAAAACTTTATTGGGATTCTCAGTGAATCTTTAAATCCAAGGTATTAAATAATTCAGTCTTGTTCTGCAGGATTTTCTACATCCCAAGTTATTCTCTAAGACCCAATCTGCATGCAGACAGAAAGTTGTCCTACTGACTTTGCATGCTGAATGACATAATTCTGTTTTGTCCTTGAATGTATCATTAGGTCCATCCTACCTCCTTTTCTTTTCATTAAAGCATGCAAATTCTTTGGCCCTCTCTATAGATACATGAGGTGGTATCTGCTATCAGAGATTCACTTTGCACAAAATCCCTTTTTACTGCTGAAATTAAGAGCTTATTAGTTACCTCTAACTCCACCCTCAGAACAGTGGGACGTCTCGAAAGTCTGTAGATATTCTCATTTCCCAGCCAAAAATCTCCCCGAATATTGCCAAATCCTTCCCTGTATTGTTTCCAGTCCCTATTGAAAGATGTCAAACCAACTTTACGTCTTTGGATGAGAGTCCAGCCACCTCCATCTGTCTCCATGTCACAGAACACCTAGAATAGGGGGGAAAAAAGGCAGCTTATTAAATGAATTTTTTCTGTTTCCCCTCTTAAATGTACACTTTCCTTCCTTGATGTTTGCCTACATAAAGGCACTGTTTCAGACCACATCATAACTCAGTTTGTGCTCTTTTTACCTCTGTGGTAGAATTATTTCTTGATTGCTTTTGAAAAGCCATGCACTGTGTGCTTGATGGTGTCCTTACCTCTAAATCTGGACTCCCCAAAAATTCATCAGGAGGTAGCTTGTAAACACCAGAGATCCTGTAGTTCCTCTGATAGAGTGATGAGCAGTCATAGACAGCATCTACTTGAATCAGAACCAGAAAGCAACAGTCTGATCAGCAAGAGCAACTCCTCCTTAAGTTTGTTTAAGAGGTGACAGAGATATTGGTGGCTTTTAGCTGTGCTTGGTCTGCCAGTCTCTGCAAGTCCTCCCTGTGCAAGAACTGGCTTGAAGATGGCAAAAGTCACAGCTCTTTTGAGGAAGACAAACAGCTGAAGCAAGGATTTATCCATTCTGACAGTTTTTAATTTAGCAGAGACTAAATATCTCTTTACCTGTAAGGATGGACACATCTTTTTTAAATACATTCTGGTTCGTTTTTTTCATTGTTACTGTATTTTTTCCAAACCCCAGAGAGATTTGCTACAGTAAATTTTCTGTTTAGGACCTGCTGTAAACAGTGTTGTGGCAGAGCTAGCCAAGGGGAACTTTTTGTAAGTAAATAGTTTTAGTAGATTTCCTTTGCTTTTAACAAAAAAAAAAATTCTAAACCAAGTCTTTTGGCAAACCCAGTTGTTCCAGACAACAGGAGTTTCTTTTTAAAGAAGTTTTAAGCTCGTGGTAGTCAGTTTCACATTAAAATGAACAGAATTGTTAGTTTCTTCTAAAAATGCCTTTCCAGGTAGCTGACCTACAAAATGTGCCTGCATTCCACGTTTAGTACAGGCCTGTGCAATCACTGTGTGCAGTGAAATTTTCCCTCAGGGAAGAGAGGATTTTGAACAATTTAACTATGTTCTGCCTAGACTTCTATCACGGTTTGCATCATGCATCATCTACAGCCTTGAGGTTTTGGAGAATTATCATTCAAATAATGGATCACTCTTTTATTGTGGTTTAGAGATTGTCATAAAGATATCATTATGAATCCCCAGTAATGCTTGGAAAGCATTTCTAATTGTTTTACCAACTTGTAGGATGTTACTGCCAGAGCTATTCCTTGAGCAAGCCAGCTCCCTTTCTTATTGCTAGTGTAGTGCTCAGAAAATAAAATATTAGATTGAGTTCCTCATTGTGCAAATATAGGGATTGGAAAAAGTGAATAAGGGCTAATAACAGATGTACAGATATTAAACTACAGCTGGATCTTTGGCCAGATGGATCCAAATTAGTTTTCTCAGGATTGCCTGCCTACAGAAGCAGCTTAAGCAGAAGCAGTCAGGCTAATAACATCAGTGCAGCATCCCAGCATTAAGGACTAGTCATTAGTTCATTTTGTGCATGAAGAGGTGCATGTGGGAGCTTGGTGACTCCCTCCTTACCAGCTGAAGTCTGAGTGACCGTCTGAGCTGCCTGGAGCTGCATGATGTCTATCTGGTTGTTCATTTCTGAGTATTTGCTCTCGGCATCGATGAGGCGAGACTCCATCTGCTTGGTGCTGCCTTCCAGCTCCATCACCTGCATCACCACGTTCACCCAGTCTCCTTCCTGCTTCTTGCTCAGCTCCTGAAGCATCCTGCTCAGGTTGGCCACTTGCAACTTGAGGTCTTTAATCTCCTCGCAGCAGCCCAGCACCTTGGGCTGTGCATTCCCATTGATCATCCTTCTTTTAGGAGGCTTTTGCAGTAGTGCTGGGTAGGTTGTCACCAACACAGTGACAAAGCAGAGCCATGCCAGCTGAGCAGTGGATCTCACTGGCATTTCTTTTGCTTACAGCAACAGAAAAACTTCCAGCTGCCTGCGGGTAGTCTGAGTGCAGCTGGGGTAGGTATAAAACTTTCTGCAAGTGCTCCAGCAGCCTGGTACCTTGCTTTCTTCCAATGAAGTGAGTCTTGGAAGGTGGAGCCTCAAGAAGTAGCTTTTTCTTTTTTTCCTGTTGTTTTTTTTTTTTTTCCTTTTCTTTCAGACCCCTCCTGTCAGAGTCCATCCACTTTGCAAGTCAGTTTTGAAGCATCTTATATACTATTTTTCTGTTTACCTCCACCCCCCTCAAGCCACGATTCTGGCCCCTCCCAGTTCATCTTTTCATATCAGGTGTTTGCAGGGTGAAACTGGAATAGTTTTCAGCCTAGAAAGTTTGGGGAGAGCAGGGGGGACTTCATGTGCTTCTGTCTTGAAGAGAGGGCTAGGAAATAAGGAGTTTCCAGCAATTATTTCCTGTTGGATTGTAGCCCTCTTGGCGACTGGTTCTGGCACTTGATAACTTAAGAGTTTTAGAGGTGCAGAATGGGAAAATACTGTCCAAACAGGATGAGTCTGTAAAAGTTCAAGGAAGGTAACTCCCTAGCAGGTAGCCCTAGCTGCAAGAAGCCCTACTAACATCCTCCCCAGGAGCTGTAGTTGGCAAGTTTGTGGTTTCTTAAGGCAATGAGATTTGTTGCACTTTGTTGCTGGCTGATGAGTTTTCTGCAGAGCAGTGATGAGAGACTCTACAGGGTGTAAAGATTAGGAAGATGAAAGCACTGAAAGGATGGAAGCTGAGTATGAAGAGGGGATCTTTTGGAGGAGGTCACATTTGGAGGTCTCCAAAGAAGCAGTGTGTCTTAATTTCATTGTAGGTGTCTGTCTCTGTGTGGGAGAAATCCACTGTATTCTGTAATATCAACTGGTGAGGCTCTTGTGTGGTGTTCTTGACCCCAGATATGCAATTAGGATTTGATTAAAGTACTGAGGATACCTCTGTAGGCTTCAGTCATGTTTTTTGTCATGGACATTCCAGAAACCTTCCATAGCAAAATTGCTTTTTATACTTCAGACCCGAAAGTGCCACTGCACATGGATGAAAGCCTGACCTTTTTGTTCTGCCTCTAATCCTGTCTGAGCCCTCTTCCAGCTGGAGCTTCTGTCATTCCCAGGGGCAAATTCTTCTCAGGCTTCCTGTGATGAGAAATGTGTTTTTGTCAAAGTTGGAACAAAGAATAGGATGGGGTAGACTTTGGCTTCTCCACCCCAAAAAGCCACCCTGCTAAAACCCCCACCGTGTGACATAGGACTTTGATCTTTTCTGCTGCTGCTCTCACTCAATCCAAATCTTTTATCTGCCCTGCACTGTCTGTATTTCACACTCAGATCACGAGGGGCAGACGTGGAAGAGAGGAGACACTTGTGGGGTCATGCATACCCTCTAGGTATGCATGGGTCTAGGATCTGGACAAACTTTGCACACAGACAGATGTTACAAAACAGTACAAAAAGGCCTGCACATCCTTTCTTTAAATGACAGTATTTAATTGGAAAAGAGACAGCCAGGGGTTTATTTTGGCTTCAGTTTCCAATTTGTGTATCATAATGTGAGCCATCTTTTTTAATTTTAAGTACTTCAATTTACCTGTTTTTAAATAGATTAATACTACTTTGTTCTCTCAATTTGTTAGGTATAAAAGGTGACAACAGGCATGTTATACAGGAGTGGAAAAGAGGACAAATCTTCCCATCTGTCCTCACTTTTGAGCATTAAGAGAGATTTGGGCAGACAGATCTCCCTTGGCAGAGACCTTCGCCTTAATGGAATTTGACTTCTTTAGGAGTATTTGGAAGCTGAATCTTTCCCTGTTGCACAGAGAGCTGCCACTTCAGCAGTAACTCAGATGCCAGTTGTTAGATCAGCTGTAGAAGCTGACTGTCCATAGGAAGTCTTCTTCCTGTATACTCACAACCTGAATTCAGGATCCTGTTATATTATGGAAAGGGCACAGCTAGGGAGAAACAAGTCCTGGCATTAATGGGTGGGTCTTTTAATGGGTTTTTAACTTTCCCCAGTCTTGACAGAGAAATTGGTTTGAAACCCATTGTCCTAGTTCTCCTCCACTCTATTTTATGTGTGGAAATGCTCTGCTATGTGGGAACTTAAAGGGGTGAGAGCATGAAGTCAAGAACATGAGGCAAATCCTTTGTATGTTTGGAGTGGTTGGGAGACTTGAGCCTGAGTGTGGCTGCAGTTAGAATGTATCCTATGCTTATGTTGGTTGATGTTACCAAATTTGAGTATATGAGGATTACTTGATTGGAACCAGAGATTTCTTGTCCCTGGAGGGGCAGATTAAATCAGTGATGGGTTTAAATGACTGCCTGCTCTGGGAAGCTGTTCTGGCAGGTGGATGCAAAGCTGAGACAAGAAGAGCTCAGTGCCCTGGGGCTATTTATTTGGTAGCCAGTTACTGCAAAACCCTTAAGATGCATCTGGCAAATGCTCAGAATCTAGCATTCCTGGTGCTTGCTGAGATGGCAGAGGCCCTCAGCAGCTCTGCCCATGGTCCACATTTTGTTGAAACTCCATGAAATGCTTCTTTCCCCTTCAAGCAAGTGGGAAACTCTCCACCTCTGTCTTTAGGGACACTTGCAAATGTTCTCACATTCATTCTATTTTAGCCTTACACGAATTGCTATATCCCTGGTGAAGGGAAATAAAATTGTTACCTGCTGCAAATAATTATTGTAAAACTCTGAAGTTATGTAGGAACAGGTGTAACGAGCAAGAAGAGCTGATGGGAAACAAAACACACATTCTTCCTACATTCACTTGTGACTTCTGTACCCTTTCTTTACATAACAAATACAAAAGGGCTCTGGATCTGCATTTCACCCTTTTTTTTTTTTCTTCTGTCTTCACTTAATGTGATTAATAAAGAGTAGATGATACAAAGTCTTTGCAGCCTGAGCCGCAGAGCTGGCGCTGAATGGGATTGTAACAGTTTTCACTGTTTTCCCTTTCAAAGCTCATGAATGTTTTTATTTGATTTGAAAGCATTTATATGAAGATTGGGAATGTGGCCAGTTGTAATGCCTGTGAGCAATGAGAGGCTAAAGGGGCTGCTGCCCTGGCCTGCAAGGAGTCAAACTGGTTACTGAAAACAGATTGCTACTGGTTTTGGTTTATCAAACTTAATTTATTCCCAGCATGGGGATAACTTTTAGTGGCACAATGGAAATACATTGGCTTTTAGAATTGTTTATGGGGGCAGTTAGTTGCTTTCTGAGGTTTGTTGAATCAAGGATTTAGGGTTGCCTGAGCACCAATAAACTCTAGAATTGGGGAGACTGGCCAGTAAAGCCAGTTCCTTTTGCCAGAGGATTATCTGTTCCCCAAAGTATCCACAAAGTAGCAGTGTCTTCCATTTCTTATCCCAGAAGCAAGCTCTCAGCTCTTCCTCAGAACAAACAACAAGCTTGATTTTATGTTGGTAAAAATCTGTCACATAGAGGATTATTTAAGCAAACTTGGGAGACTGAAGAAAAACCTGAAGAGTTTGGCTGATCATCTAGGCTTTGTACACAAGCTGCTTCATTGTGAAAATCATGTTTCCTTTGCCCTTTACATTTTTTTAGTATCTTAATAATCAAACAGTAGGTTTATGTAACTTTTCACTACTAATAAAATTGAGATTTATGACTTTTTGCCTTAAGTTTTTTATATTGGAGAGTTTGCCAAGGATAGCTGCTTTTTCCAATTATTGTGTTGTTCTACTCCTAAAAACTTTTTTTTTTTTTAAAAATCTGGAGGCTTTGTCATGTTTTAATATCCCACTTATCATGGTTAAGTGCCATCTTTGACTTAATATTGAACTTCATATTGGTCTGAATTAGGAACAACTGCAGAGACACCACCCAATAAACAGGTCCTCAAGTTACTGTCTGCTGAGCCAGTAGCATTGTTTCTATCTTGAGAGATGTTTTCCCACTTTCTCCCTTAATCCAGAACTATTATGTAGTTATCTTTTTCCAGATACAAAGAGAAATCTATTCTTTTGATTCTAATCCTGTAAACTGCCCTGATTTCCAGCAGGACTAAGCTCCCTGGCAACTCTGCCTGGCTGGAACACCAGCCCTTCAGGGCCTCTCCTGGGTGCCTGGATGCTTTTCTGTAGCCTTGGTCATTCTGTCTGGTGTCCAGCACAATAATCAGAAAACAGCTCTGTTGTGCTTTAAGAAAGTTACAGAATTTGAGAAGATTATGCCTTTTGTGCCTACATTATTTTAACATGGTACATTGTAACATTAAATAATTGACAGGAGATTTCTCAGTCAGTGGCCTGTCCTAGTCTGCAAAATTACCTCTCTTTACTCACTCTGTGGGCCAATTAATTTGTTACAAGAGAGTAATTTATGATTAATAATGCTAGCAGTATTATAGCTACTGCTGAGTGTTCTTTTACATCAAAGCCTTTCTCCTTTCCCTTCCCTTTTTTCTCCTCCCTTTGCTAAACCTAGCCACAGACAGCTGGGAAACATTTAATTCTACTTTGGGCAGCCAGGAAAGTGAGAAATAATAAAAGAAAAAAAGTAATTGAGTGCACCAGGGAGCATCAGCAAAAGAGCAGTGCTAATTGTTGAAGAATAAAAGATAATGGCCAATCTTGTCAGGATGCACTGACAGGAAAGATAAGTTGGAAGTAATGAAGTGTCTGACATGCTGGAAGTGATGTGTCTGCCAGTGGCTCTTTAAATCATGGGGATATGAAATGTGACAGCCACTTATCACTTTTATGAGCTACTGCTGCCTGATTTTCCCTTGGGAAGTGAGGTGATGGGATGTTCTTTGATTGTCTTGCTAGAAAAAGGCATGAATATATTTCAAGTGCTTCCCTTTTTTGAGTGCCTGTGGTCCTCAACTGTGATTATGGAGCATTCTCAGTTGAACAAACTTTGGTTTGAGCTCAGCCATTCTGAGGTCCTATTTCCAAGTGCATTTTTCTTGACCTTCTCTGATATAAAGTGTTATGCCTGGATTCTTCCTAGGAAAGCAAACTTCCACAGAAGAAATAATAAATGATAAACCTTGGTATAATCAAGCAGAAGCTCATACCAGCTACTAGTAATTTCCAGCTGTGTTAAATGGTCTTTTCTTATTTTTTCAGCATTAACAATAAACTGCAACAGCCAGAAGCAGCTGCTGGGGTACTGGAATATGCCATGAAGCACTTTGGGGAGCTGGTGAGTGCTGCTGGAAAACTCTCTTCTTCATCTCTTATGTTTTCATGGGTTTGTAGAGTTTTGGTTTTTTTTGAGTATGTGTGATGGCTACGTGGAAAAGATTGAACTCCTCTGCTGTAGGTTTTCATTTTACTTAGATTGGAGGAGAAATCCTTTCTGCGAGAAGTATGGACTTAAAACTTCCTTCCAGCTTCTTACCTTTCCATGGGTGGATTGAGCAAAGCTCGACATTACCTAATTCTGACCTCACTCTTCAGCAGTGATGTAGTTCTAGCAGTAAATGAGCTTCAAAACACAGAGCTTGCCAGAATTGGATGTGAAAGGAAATTAAGAGGAGCTGTGAGCTTTCCCTTCAGAATCTTAATTGAAGTATTATGACTGAGCTGAGAAGCTGAAGGGCTGGTGTATGAATGTCCTAAGTGGAAGACCTGGCATGCAGAGCATGGTTTGTACCGACCCTGCCCACAGTGCTGGGAAAAGAATCTATTCTGCAGCCTATGTCAAGACAGGAGTTGCCAAGGACTGAGCAGAAAAACATTGGCAGAGATGAGCATGGAAAAAATATTAAGGCACTTTATTTCTTGAAAATTAGAAACAAAATGCTGAAGAAAAGTTTGTGCAGCTGATAAGGATCATTGTTTGGCTTACTCTTAAAAGTCTTTATTACAAACCACAGCCTATCCTTGGGCAAGCTGTGATTAGACACCAAAATCATGCTACCTGCTGTATTAAAAATGATCTAGCAGTAGCCACACTTACTTTCTGAGTCTGGAATTTATGGGTTTTTTTCCAGTTACTTACTCCATCCCTGGACACTGGGCTTTTGTTCATGTTTAAATGCAAGAATGTGCAACGATAGGAAGTGGAATATTTTATAGATTTATCTGTTTTCCTTACTCCTCCTCTCCAAAAAGAAAAGCACCAACTATTGAGCTGATATTTCAGAGGCACTGGATAGGGGAATGATGTTGGATTGGTCCCTCAGAAAACCTGTGTTCCTTCCTGTGCAGGTTAAACAATACTCAGAATTGCTGTTTTCACACCAATGCAAGACTTTTCTCTGTATTGCAGAAGCTTGTGAGGATACTTAGAATGAAAAAAGGGCTAAGTGACCATCACAGACACAGAACTGTTCAGGAAAAGATGTAGAGTTAATACAGAATGGTGAATATTAACCCACTATTTACTCTGATTCTCTTTTTTCTCCTCTTTAGGAAATTCAAGCTACCTGGTATGAAAAGCTTCATGAATGGGAAGATGCTCTGGTTGCCTATGACAAGAAGATGGACACTAACAAAGATGATCCTGAGCTGATGCTAGGAAGGATGCGTTGCTTGGAAGCACTTGGTGAATGGTAAGAGGGGAATGCCTGAAGTCTGTGGAAAAAGGTGTCTTTAAATATGGTGCCTGACTCTGAATGCTGTTGTCCAGGTGACATTTTTTTCCAGAATTCAGATTTATTCATGGTTGCTTAATAGCGTGAGTATTTCCAATGACTTTTTGCTATGTTCAATGAAATTAGAATTGCTAATAACATCTCTAATCTTTGTGGGACTCAACATCTGATAAGGTCTCTCTAAAAAAAAGAATTTTATGATCAGATCAACTCCATTTGTGACAGAGAAAGAATCAAAGGGGATCTCTCAGGAAACATTAACTGGGAAGGGGTTGTCAAAAACCATTATAAAAGGAGCTCCTTGTGGCTCTCCTTTTTAAACTCTGATTAAATCATGATAAATTTCTGTATTTATTCATGGTCAGTCCTAATCCTATCCAAAATGCATGGTCTTTTTTCACTGTTAGTGAAATTGGGTGCTACAATGAGCATTGTCACCGTGTCACTATGTAACTGATTAAAGTCAGATTTAATGAGAGGGTGAGCTGGTAGTTAATTGGGGGCTCCTGTTTTTCTCCCTCTTTGCTTCAATTCAAAGAAGATAATTGGAGAAGGCACCCTGTGCAGTGTAGCATGCACTTCTGCCCAGGGGCAGGTGTGATTTGGTCCAGGTTCCACCTTTCTATTGAACTTAGCATGTCACTAGAGCTCTCCCCTGATGGGTCCTGACATGAACCCATGGGATGGCACACAGTTAGGAGATTCCTCTTCACTAAAGTCATTTTGCTGCTAGAGAAACAGAGCTGTTTGAGAAACCTAATCCTGACAGCGTTTTTCTGCCCTTTTTGTTTCTGAGGGTGAGGTAGATTGGGTGTAGCTTTTTCAGCAGGAAAAACAGATCCTTTTACTGAGTGTTTCTCAGTCATCTTTTCTAGGAGTAGGCAGTTCCCACCAGGGATTTACAGAATTTCTCCCTCCTACAGGACACATATTCATGTTGTGTCCTCTCTGAACCCCCTGCTTCTTCACGTATCAGTGACAAAGATATGAGGAAAGGATGCTTTTCTGCTGGAGCTAAACATTGTGCATCTGTTGATAATCTGCAGTGATGAAAGCAATCACAATCTCACAAAAACCTGTGGGCTTTCTGTTGTGGAACTGTGGTCCTTACAAACGAGGAGTGCCTTTGTAAAGGGCTGGCTGCTGAAGTTACAGAGATATCTTGGAGATCTATGGAGACATCATCCTGAGACTGACAATTCCATGGTTTGGCTGCTGTTGTTACTCAGTGTTCGGCTTGACTGCTTGGCAGAATTTGAGAGCTGATGTAGAATTCATGCTACACAGCACCATTATTTCAGTGACATGTAATAAGTGCAGCCAAAATATTCTTAGCTGTTTGTCTTCTGATGTAGTTACATCTGCAAGAGCTATGCTGTTAGCATCTAGGTCTTCATTTACTGCTGTTATTAGGTTTGGCTTTTGCTTTGTTGTTTGGGTTTTTGTTCTCCTGGACCACTGAGTTATCAGAATGACTGTCTTGCCTGTGTAAACCATCAGTTCAGTCTGACTGACACATCTTCCCTTTTTTGGGAGAGAAGAGGATGACAATGGAGAAGTCAAACTGACCTCCCTGGCAGTTGTCAGCTGTTTCACTGCTACAGAGTATCCAGCCTGAGAAATTCTGCAACACCCATAGTAATGGGTTTGATTAGTGGAGCATTCACATATGATTTAAAAGAAATCATATTTTTAAAAAAATCCTGATGCTTCCTCTCCACTGGAGATAAAAGACTCATATCCCTTCTGAGATCTTGCCATGACAAGTCTTCATACTAAGCTACAGCAGCATTGATTCTCCAAGCCTCTTGTCTTCAAACTTGATTTTTATATTTGAAATGCTTAGTAACAGGAGCCATACACAAACTGTTCATTGTACTGATAACTTGCTAAAAAAATGTAGGCAATCTCTTTTTGGGTGGTGAGGGTTTTTTAATTTTAATCTCTTGTTGGTGGTGAGTTCAGTTCGTAAAGCAGATATTACTAACTGCTGAGGACTAAATGCAAACTTCTGTTCAAATTTGTGTTTTCAAAGCATAATGTGGCTTCAAATTATTTTCTGATGATGGGATATTTGTCATCAGATTAGTGTCTGGCCAGAGGAGAAGGAAGAATCCTGTTCTTCACAATGGGGCTGGTTCTCAGTATTAGAAGTGGTTGTTCAACAAGGCAGAATTCTTAGAAGAGGCTTTTTGCTGATCAGAAATTGTGGATTCTTCTTAGGGGGCAGCTCCACCAGCAGTGCTGTGAGAAATGGACACAAGTCAATGATGAAACTCAAGCAAAGATGGCTAGGATGGCTGCTGCTGCTGCCTGGGGTCTAGGTAATGTATCTGCTCCCTTTGACTTAGTTTTATACTAAATGTAGCTCAGGCTTTAAGATGAGATTCATGGAATTTCACAGATTTGTGGAATACACTTATTTACAAACTAGAACAGTATCTGTTGAGCATTTTGATAGGTGGTGCCTGCTGAGTAGACAATCTTAAGTGAAGTAAATATAGAAATAGTCTGAATATCAGTTATCCTGATAGCCAGATACTTAGTGGAGAAGCTGCCTGCCAGCCTCTGCTGAGGGTAATGAATCTTTCGCTTTGTAGGGTACTTAATTCATCTAAATGTTCTGGAAATGTCAGCATTTCTGCTTTTTCATCACAAGTTAAAGCAAGAATCCACAAGGAAGAAAAATGCAAGTGTTTATAAGTCTGTGCATGTGTATATATATACAGTGGCTGCATGTAACAGACTGAGCCTGCCACAGACAAGCTGTTGGAGCTTTGGCTGTCTTAACCATAGAAGTATCACCCAACAGCCAGGCCTAGTGACTGATGCAGCATGGTTTTGTTGTCACCTGCTGTATTAGCATGGACATGTGTGTCTCTGCAGGCCAGTGGGACAGCATGGAAGAATACACCTGCATGATCCCAAGGGACACCCACGATGGTGCTTTCTACAGGGCTGTGCTGGCTCTCCACCAGGACCTTTTCTCACTGGCTCAGCAGGTAATTATCTTCCTTGTTGGCTTCCCAAAACCTAAATTAAGATGGACTGAGCTATCCTGCTGCATGGAAAGACATGCTGTCTGTTGCAGTATTTTTTCAGATGCTCATATATATTACACTGCAGAACTTTTCTTTGTATTTTTCTGGCAGCAGTGATAAATCTTAGAGATGAGAAATCAAGGCAAGGAATGAGTCTATTTAAAAAGAGTATGCTTGTTTGTCACAGGAGATTTGCAGAGTGACTTTTCCCCTCTGTAGATGTGAAGCATGTTGTTTACTTTCCTAGGAAGCTCAAGTACCATTTCTCAGAATTCTGTGCTTTCTTGCCAGCTTAGATAAAGGAGTAATTCCATCTGCTCTGTCAAAACCCATACAGTAAAATTTGCCAGGCCTTCAAAGAGGGTAGAGTTTTTGATTAACCTTTAATATTTTGAACAGGAAAACATATAGATGAGAGATTATATAATGGCTGGAACTGCAGCAGGATTTATTTCATGCTTGCAGAGCGTGTCTTAGTTGGAGGAAAAGAAATGGAATTTGTTGTCCTGTAAAATTCATAAAAACCTGTTGGGTTATGTAAAACAGTGAAAGCTATTTTCTGTCATTTTATATTATAAAGAAACATTTGAGGTTTTTTTGTAACTGACTCTCATACACTAAAATGTGAACTTTTCTCTTCCTCTATAACTTATTGATGGCAATCTGTACAATGACAGTAGATTAGAAATACTGCAGACTGATTTGGTAGAAAGACAAACTTCAGACTGTGTAGGTGATAAATGAAGCTGCCTTGACTTCTCCTATACCTGCTCCTGAACACTCTTTTCCTGTCAATTCTTTTTCCTGTCAACTGATAACGTCCTTTCCTAGCTCTTGCTGGAGAGTGGGAACAATGCCAGCTTTGTTCATGAGATGGAACAGATTAATAGCAGTTCCATCAGTGGACTGTAGATAAAAAATACTACTTTTGGCTCAATATCTTGTTCTATTTCAGTGCATTGACAAAGCCAGAGATCTGTTAGATGCAGAGCTGACTGCCATGGCAGGAGAGAGCTACAGTAGAGCTTATGGGGTAAGTGTTAAATTTCAGCCTTCATTCCCCTCAAAATACTCTAGAAGGGTCTCTAGACTTGAGTAACACATGTATCAAAAGACCAGTACAGCCAAATTACTCTTGTTAGATAAGAAATACAGTTTTCTATGAGCAACTTAGTGCCAAATGAAATGGTGAAGTGAGATCCCTCCTTCAAAAGAAATCAGAATTGATATTTAGAAAGGAATCAGCAGATTGTCCAGGTACCAGTGCTGTGCCTTACCTGTTGGGCAGCATGTGCACTTAAGATCTGATGCCAAAATACTGCTCCTTAATTAGAGATTTGTTCTGTAGTGATTGGGATGGAATGTGATTGTTTCCTTTAGGCTATGGTATCCTGCCAGATGCTGTCAGAGCTGGAAGAGGTTATCCAGTATAAACTTGTACCAGAACGCCGGGAGATCATCCGCCAGATCTGGTGGGAAAGACTGCAGGTACAGCTATTTGAAGTTGAAGGATGGAGATGCTGCTTCCTCTTGAGTCAGTGTAGTGGCTCAGCAAATCTTTCTATTTCTATCCCAAGAGCATAAGTGCTTACATGACTCCACACTTTCTGTCTCTTTTGGGGGGGGTTTGGTTTTGTTTGTCCATTTGGTTAAATCAAACATCATCAGATGAAGTGGGACATCCAGGACTACTGTTTAAAAAGGAGATTCCTTCAATGGAAGGGGGATAAAATGCTCTGATTATACCAAATTTTGCTCCTCTGTCTGGAGGAATGGTTTGTCCCTGCATGGAGTTGTTGACTGTGAGTGCTGTATCTGCCTCCTTGTGAAAGGCTGTTGCTGCTGTGAATTTTGTAGCTGTTCGGGAAACTGTGACAAAGCTTTTAGTCTCCCATCTGCATTCCTGTCTGGAAAAGCTCAGGAGCATTCCAGTGGGGTGGAGAAACTGAGAGTGACAGGAAATGTAATGTCTGAATGCAGCTGTTTATAGACTTGAAAGCAGTACATACAGTACTTACACATTTTATAGCTGCTCTTTTAATATTTGAAAATGCTTATGGGATGAGGTTTATTAGGATGTTAGGGAACAAGCTTTGACTAACTCAATTTTTGGGAAAAGAAGAAGGGAATGCAGTAGATGCTTTGGTGCCAAGGTGCTTGCTGCTGAATTGGAAATTCACCTCAAAACTAAGTCTAAGCTGTCTCTGGTTTAATGAAAACTTCACGTCATCAACATAACCCTGAAGTACTTTGCTACCTTAGGAGTAATGGATGGAAATTGGAAGAAGGGAGTTTTGGGCTGGATATAAGAAGTTCTTATTGTGAGGGTGGTGAGACACTGGAAGAGGTTGCCCAGAGAGGTTGTGGATGCCCCCTCATCCCTGGAGTGTTTAAGGCCAGGCTGGATGAGGCATTGAGTAACCTGGTCTAGTGGGAGGTGTCCCTGGCCATGGCAGGGGAATTAGAACTAGATGATCTTTAAGGTCTCTTCCAACCCAAACCATTCTATGATTATAGTCCCTTCCCCAATTCTACCTCTCGTGTAGCATCCTTGAGCATTTGAAATACAGGCTCATCCTGTTCTGACTCACAGTGTTGCTGTGCCTCTTCCTTCAGCCAGACAAGGACCAGACAGTGCTTGCACAAGCAGGATGGCAACTGGAGCTGCAGTTTCTGGCACAAAGTCAGTTTGGTTGTGCCAGCCTCCAAAAGCCACTCATACAAAGAGGAGAATAAGGGCAATAGCAAAAATATCTTTGGAGCCATTTAGTTTTGTACCATCTCCATATCACGATTTGTTGCTGTTTAAACCAAAATAGGCTTTCAATCTAGGCTGAGGAGGGCTGTAAAACTCTCTTGACTCATTTCAAAACCAATACTTTTGTGCATCTCTGCTTCAGGAGCTTTCCTCCTTTTTCTGTTAGAGGGACAGAGGATCATAGAATATCAGGGATTGGAAGGGACCTCAAAAGTTCATCTAGTCCCATCCCTCTGCCAGAGTAGGAACACCCAGACCAGGTCACACAGGAAGGTGTCCAGGTGGGGTTTGTGTGTCTCCAGAGAAGAAGACCCCACACCCTCTCTGGGCAGTCTATTCCAGTGTTCTGTCCCCCTCACCATGAAGAAGTTTTTTCTTGCATTTATGTGGAACCTCCTGTGTTCCAGCTTGCACCCATTGCCCCTTGCCATACCATTGGATGTCACTGAGAGAAGCCTGGCTTCATCCTCCTGACACTCTCCCTTTCCATATTTATAGCCATTAATGAGGTCACCCCTCAGTCCCCTCTTCTCCAAGCTAATCTCATTAGACTGCAAACACTGAGCTGGCTGCAGAGAGTAAAAGTCAAGGAGTTAACTTGCTTCACACTTTGCAGTGTTAAGGAAATAGCCAGCTCATTTGTCATGTGGGTTTGCTGTGAATGAAGGACACTGAAGACTCTCCACCTTGGGAAAAGTCCCTTCAGATTCTGAATTAAGGCCCTATAAAGTAGTTCAGAGATAAAGCACTAACAAATTCTTCCTTCCTTTCTCTCTCAGGGCTGTCAGAGAATTGTAGAAGACTGGCAGAGGATATTGATGGTCCGATCTCTCGTTGTGAATCCTCACGAGGACATGAGGACTTGGCTCAAGTATGCCAGCTTGTGTGGCAAGAGTGGGAGACTGGTGAGCATTGGCCATCACAGCAATCTACTCTCTGCAGCAGATTTTTTAGAGAGCTGGATTTATCTTGCTGCCTCAGCCTTGAGCATTACCAAATACTTTCATTGCCCACTCTAGTGGCTTTCTGAAATGAGACTCTTAATGCTCTGATCCCAGCGAAGACATGGTTTATTATGTGATATTTTTGTGAGTTCAGAAATGGCAATAAATTTGTTGCCTGTATGCATCACAGGAGGATCAGAGGTATTTTTGTAGGGGCAGTTGATTCTGCAGACAACATGAAATGGAGATGAATGGGCTTGTTTTAACCTGCTTTTTCTCTTTGCAACTTTCTCCAGGCTTTGGCCCATAAGACACTAGTCCTGCTTTTGGGAGTGGATCCATCTCGACAGCTGGATCACCCACTGCCAACAGTCCATCCCCAAGTGACCTATGCCTACATGAAACACATGTGGAAGAGTGCCCGTAAGGTACAAAAAACCATGGTTTTTATCTAAGTGTCATTGCTCAGCTTTGGTGTGGTGCCATCATCTCTTGGTGATCCCCCCAGAACAACATCAAGGCTAAAGTTTTTATTTTCGTCCACCTATACAAGAGTAACTGATCCCTTTCCTTATTGTTATTCAGAAGATAAGCTTTTGAAACTTCCCTTTAAAACTCTGGAGTGACAGAGAAGACCTGGCTGTAATTTTATTTCCCACATGGAAAGGTTATTCTTTGCTAAACCAGTATCAGATACCCAAGGGTTGTAGGCACAATAGTAGCTCTTCTGTCCACATCAGGATTTGGATCTGCAGGCTTGGTCTTTGAATTTTCATCCACTCTTCTGATTGCCAGGTCTGTACCTACAGCCAGGATTAGAAGCTGAGGGAAGGGGAGTTTTATTAGTAGTTTTACAGAAGTATCCTGAACAGTTTGTACTTAGTTGCTGAGCAGAACTGACTTTTATGAAGGACATTATTGAAAATTTCTTAACTGAAAGACAGCTGAAAAGTACATAGGGTTTTGTCATGGGAATAGTTTGGCTCCAAAGAGCCTAGGGTGAATGTTTTTGACATTGCAACACAGGGAGAATTTACATAATCAAATCCAATAAGCTCCAGACTGGATAACTTATCTTTTTTTTAATATACATTAAAGCCTCCATTTATCCTCATATTCTGACACATCTTTTTTATTTTTCCTGTCTTTGGGATTGCCAGCACTGGAGCAGAGCCTGCTGTGGGAGTACTGCCATGACCTGACTATTCTTTATTTGAATTTAAAAACCAGAAGGAGCTGCTGATGAGATCCTGTTCTATTGGATTTGTTAAAATAGTGTAAAGGTCTCTTGCTTCCTTCAGTAAATGACTCAAGAGATGTATGGATCTTCTTTGCCTGCTCTGAGTGAGCTGACTTTTGCACATGAGCTGAATCTTGTCTCTCTGAAGTGGCTCATTCCTGTAGGTGGAACAGAAGTAAATTGGGCTCTTTACAGCACATTCTGCAGTTTCTGACCTGAAATGACCTTGCAGATTGCAAGAGCTTCACTTGAGTTGTTTCCAGTGAAGCATGCCTACTTTTTTCTTAAATCTTTTTCTTAGCACATACTTCTTTCCAAGGAATTTTAAACAGTCTTCTGTCAGAATTTGGTAGTGCAAGTTGTTTTAGTGCTACTGCCTTATGTAATCTGCTGGCAAAGTCCCAATGTACATTTGTACTTCTTAAACAACCTTAGAAGAAATCCAGGCATTGATGTGTTGAAACAACTCAAAGTTTACATCCCTTCATATGTTCTGTAAATCTCTCCAAAGCTGAGGGGCTAGAAGGGGAGATCAGGAAGCTGCAAGTTTTGCTTCAGGCATTATTTTCTCAAATATATTTTTTTTCAGGACATAGCATGTTGTCAATAGACTTCTCTGGAGCTGTGATTCTGTCTATTATGATACAGATTCTGATCAAATACAATTTTAAGCTACAAGGATTTGCTGGAATTGCTTGGAGTGACTTCAATGTGTCTGCTCAATTGCCAATGAGACATCTCTATCATTACTAGAATCTCACTCTGCATGAGCAGCAAAGGGCTAAAAGGCCTTGAAAGAGAACAAAACTGTATTTTTTAAAAATTTTCAGTGGAAATTTATTTCCAGGGTGTTCTCCTCCCTAGTGGTGTTTAACCCCTGTGGTACTCACTGCAACCATCCTCCAATTACAGATTGATGCATTCCAGCACATGCAGCACTTTGTGCAGACAATGCAGCAGCAGGCACAGCACGCCATTGCCACTGAGGACCAGCAGCATAAGCAGGAGCTCCACAAGCTCATGGCACGGTCAGCACCTTCTCCTTGTTCACTCTTCAACTCTACAGTGAAACTGATTTCTTTCCTGAATTTTCAGGGTCTGTACAGATGGCACATTTCAGACAAAGACCATGCTTTGATTAAAATCAACAAGGGATTTCTGATTTAGCTGGTTAGAGACCCATTTGATATTACTTTCTTATCTACCATAAAATTTTCACTGAATGTTTTGTGACACGTTGGTGTAAACAAGCTTATAGTTGTCACTGGCAGCTGGTTGTATTTTTCCAGCTCTGTGTCTCACTGGCAGAAGGCAGAGCTCCCAGGTTTTCAGGAGATCCAGTCAGGAGGAAAGAAACACTTCCCACATGCCTGGCACGTCTGTGCTTGGCAGTGTGTGCCCTTAACACAACAGCAGTGCTTTGGGACATAGGTATCTGGCATGTGATAGCCTCTTAAAATATTGGGGTGTTAAAAAACACATCCTGTAATCTCCATTTTCCTCTGTGCATCTGGAGGTGCCAGATCTCTTGTTTCCAATTTGCAGAAGAAATTGCATAAGAAGTGCTGCTGAAGGTTTGCTTTTCTTTCCTTTAAAGGCAGACATGCACTAATTTGCTTTTACAGAGGGAACTTGATAGCAGCATCATCTGATAATTATTTTTTTTGAGTGGCTATCATGGAAGACTAAATAGTAACGAGTTGTGCACAGTATTTTTCTTGCACAATGCTTTCTGGAAAATTCAGTGTAGCTGGGTAACCGTGGCATTTAAAGCCTATTGAGGGAGCAAAAGTATTATGCTTTGCACAAACCTTCACAGCCCCACCCTGCTGCAGTAATAAGTTGTTTTTCCTTTCCTCTGGGAGGGGATGGTCTGACTTCATGGGCTCTGGCTTGGGGGAAGGGCAGTTGCTCTTTTGTCATCATGTTCTCTCCAGAAAGCAGTTTGTATAGTAATATGTAGAGCTACCCAGCATTGTATCAGGACTTCTGAGTCTTTTCATGCTACTGTTAGATGGTTTTATATTTATCTTGCAGCTGATAGAAGTGAGGGAAGAAGCCTGCCGCTCTTTTCCCCTAAAAGTTAAACCATTACCTGGTTTGTTCCACACTTAAAAGGGTGTTTTGAATCTTCTGTGATAACAAGTGCACTTCCAGTCTGCAGAAGAGCTTACTGAGCAGGGTCATGGCATGAAATGTGTCTCAGGCTAAGGAGTCTGCCTCTTAATCTGTCTGGCTTCACTTTCATCCTGGGTTCTGAGTCTCTAATCCTTTTGTTTAACCAGGTGTTTCCTGAAGCTGGGCGAGTGGCAGCTGAACCTGCAAGGCATCAATGAGAGCACCATCCCCAAGGTCTTGCAGTACTACAGTGCTGCCACAGAGCACGACCGAAACTGGTACAAGGTCAGTGAGGAAAAGGTTCCAGGCACTAAATCTGGTTAAATTTCATGCTACGGGAAAGAAAGGTGTTTGCAGGAAGATCTCCAACAGCACAAGCTGTAAGGAAAGGTTAATCTTCCTTCTGACTTCTCTCCTCTCTTGTTGGCAGGCCTGGCATGCCTGGGCTGTGATGAACTTTGAGGCAGTTCTTCACTACAAACACCAGAACCAAGCCAGAGATGAGAAGAAGAAGCTGCGTCACGCCAGTGGAGCCAGCATCACCTCAGCTAACACTGAGGGCAGCAATAGTGAGAGTGATGCAGAGAGTGCAGAGAACAGTCCCATCCCATCTCCAGTGCAGAAGAAAGTCACCGAGGTACCCTTCTTCCCTGCTTAGATTGAGAGATTTGTGATTACACTCAGGAAGACACTATGCCAGGGAACAAGCTTCTGTGTCTCTTGCAAAAGCGAGGAGGCTCAGGTTTAACATAGTCTTAATTAAGGAAAGCAGATTAAATTAATGCAAAGGAAGTCAGCACTGAGCAACCTGATCTAGTGAGAGGTGTCCCTGCCCATGGCAGATGGGGTTGGAACTAGATATTTAAGGTCCTTTCCAACCCAAACTATTCTGATTCTATAATGTGGATCTTTTCCCTTACTGAGTTTAGGATTCATGTGGACTGATGGGCTTGTTTAGAAGTAACACAGTGATTTTCATTCCCAAAGGATTTATCCAAGACCCTCCTGATGTACACAGTCCCTGCTGTCCAGGGTTTCTTCCGATCCATCTCTCTGTCTCGAGGAAACAACCTACAAGACACTCTAAGGTATGTAACGAAGTACAGAGTAAATGAAATCCCACTGATAAGGTGGTTTAAGATTAGGCAGAGCCTTTTTCTGCTCTTTTTTTTTTTGTTATGGTTAAAATAAATTACTACTTCAGTCCAGGCTGAGTTATGTCAGGTGGATCAGCCCTTAGCCTACTGTCTGTAGGTTCTGGGAAGCAGATTGTAAGTGGGTCTGAGTGTTTGTGACTGGAATAGTTTTTTTGTTTCATTCCTAATGAATGCATTTCTCTTTTTCAGAGTCCTCACTCTGTGGTTTGACTATGGTCACTGGCCTGATGTGAATGAGGCTTTGGTAGAAGGAGTCAAGGCAATCCAAATCGACACTTGGCTGCAGGTAAGGAAAACAAAGGATTAAGACAAATCTCAGCTCTGGGGGGAGCTTGTGAGTTTATTAGATGATACCCGTGATGATCCTTTGCTAAACAATTCTTGATTAAAGACTAGTGAATGCAGCATTACAGGGATGTTTATTCTGCTTATCCTTGCTGTTAGGTTATCCCACAGCTCATTGCCAGAATTGACACCCCTCGACCTTTAGTAGGACGTCTCATTCATCAGCTCCTCACAGACATTGGACGGTACCACCCCCAGGTAAGCTGTGGCTCCAAGGAGCAATTTCTGGAGGCTGGTGGCCAGTTCAGGCATTTCCATGTCACCTAGTCTAGATGCCTGCACTGGAAGTCACAACAAGTGAGGACAGTGCTGATGAGGACTGTTTTTTCTTTCACCTTGGCACTGTGTTTGTGTAAAATTGGGTAGAGGTGAATGAGCCATACAGCAGAGCAGCAGGATTGGAAAACTAAATAGCAAATTCCTGTCACCTCTTCCCAGAGGCAAGCTTGCTTTCTCTTGTCTTCCCCAAGGGCTGCTGTTTATTGGTGATTTGCTCATCTTTCAATTTGTATGTAGTTCTAAAATACTGTTGGCTGATGTCTCTTGTAGGCTTTGATCTATCCTTTGACTGTGGCCTCTAAATCTACAACCACAGCTCGCCATAATGCAGCAAATAAGATCTTGAAGAACATGTGTGAGCACAGTAACACCCTGGTGCAGCAGGCAATGATGGTGAGTACTCTACTGTAGTGTTTCAGGAATGGGTGTGCTACAGATTATGAATTATTTTGGGTGGTTTTGGATTTGGAGGTTGTTACAGGGTTGATAAGAGAATTGCTTTAATTTAAAGAGGACTTTAATATTCAAACACTAAGTTCTTACATCTCCTTATGGATAAATTTAAAGAAAAAATAAATGAAGACTCATTGTTTTATGAAGAGATATGTTATGCTTAGTGAGAAGTGGAAACAAAGCTTAACACACATGGCAGGGAAAGAAAAATTAAATGCAGTTGCTGAAGATTTTTATTAATATAAAAAGGAATGTTTTCTGGCCAAGTTACACCAAAATATAGACAATGTCAAAGGGAACAAGTGAGGTGAGAAAAGCCTGATATTGTAGGAAAGTTTCTTGCAGAAAAAGGTGTAACAGAATTGTGGGAGTTCCCTTGGCTCCCTCTAGCTGCTAGCAGTAATTATTTCATAATTATCAGAGAGGTAGTTTTGCATTTGTTACTCAATGTAGAGTCACTGTGGTGTTTTTTTGGAGTTTAATCTTTTTTCCTGTTCTAAAACAGGTGAGTGAGGAGCTGATCCGTGTAGCCATCCTGTGGCATGAGATGTGGCACGAAGGCTTGGAGGAAGCATCTCGTTTATACTTTGGAGAAAGGAATGTGAAGGGGATGTTTGAGGTGCTGGAACCCCTTCATGCAATGATGGAGCGTGGACCTCAGACTCTAAAGGAGACATCCTTCAATCAGGTACCAGCACATGGTCAAGAGTGTAACCTTCTGCAGGGAGGACAGCCCCAAGGATCTTTCTGTTGGAACTCAATATGTTACATGCAGGATTCATTATTCTTCTGCTGTTTTTCTCCTCCTCCTCAGGCCTATGGCAGAGACCTGATGGAAGCTCAGGAGTGGTGCAGGAAGTACATGAAATCAGGGAATGTCAAAGATCTAACTCAGGCTTGGGACCTCTATTACCACGTGTTCAGGAGGATCTCAAAGCAGCTGCCTCAGGTAGGGGAGAGGTGCTGTTCTGCTGTTATTCTTACAGTGCAAGTTGTCAATAATCATCTTTGTTTCATGTTTTCTGGCCCAAACTTTCAAATACCTGCATATGACTTGCTGCAAGTTTGGTCCTTATGGGAATATCTGACTGAAATGTTTGAGATCCCACAACAGCGTGAACTTTTCAGTGAGCTTTAACTGGAATACTGAGATTTAACTTTTTCAGTGAGATACAACTGAAATGCTGAAGGGGTTGTATTTCCTTTTGGTAGCTCACCTCTTTGGAACTACAGTATGTGTCACCAAAACTCTTAATGTGCCGGGACCTGGAACTGGCAGTGCCAGGAACGTATGATCCCAACCAGCCCATCATCCGCATCCAGTCAATTGCACCCTCACTGCAGGTCATCACCTCCAAGCAGAGGCCTAGGAAATTAACACTAATGGGTAAGAGAGAGCAGTTTTCATTTAGCTATTCTTTACTTTTAGATCAAAATGCATGTTTCCCAGGTAAAACTTCTCCAGCATTACCTTTCAAGTGAGATATTTCTTACTGGTCTGTTCTTGGATGCATATGCATTAACTCTTCTCTGCTTCTTCAGCAAGAGTAAACTTCTGTGTATTCATTTTTCTTCCAGGAAGCAACGGGCATGAGTTTGTGTTCCTTCTGAAAGGTCATGAAGACCTTCGCCAAGATGAAAGGGTGATGCAGCTTTTTGGGTTGGTCAACACTCTGCTGGCAAATGATCCAACTTCTCTCCGTAAAAACCTCAGGTATGTGCTGTGGATCATGAGGACAGGCTGAAGGAGTTGGGGTTGTTCAGCCTGGAGAAGAAAAGGCTCAGGGGGGACCTCAGAGGAGCTTCTCAATACCTGAAGGGGCTACAGAAAGGCTGGGGTAGGACTTTTTAGTAGGGTCCAGGATGGCAGGACTGATGGCAGGAGTGATGGATGTAAATTGGAAGAGGGGAGATTCAGGCTAGATATAGGAAAGAAATTCATTATTTTGAGGGTGGTGAGACACTGGAAGAGGTTGCCCAGAGAGATTGTGGATGCCCCCTCATCCCTGGAGGTGTTTAGGGCCAGATTGAGTGAGGCACTGAGCAACCAGATGTAGTGGGAGGATTTCCTGCTCATGGCAGGGGGGTTGGAACTAGATGATCTTTGGGGCCTTTCCAACCCAAACTATTCTATGGTTCTGTGATCACTGAGTGTTCTTGTGCATGAGGAGCCACCTACCTACCTGCAGTTTCCAAGTAACTCTTGGCACAGGCAGCTGATTTGTGAGGAAATGTCAAATCTTGAAACTCAGTTAATTAAAAAAAAAAACAGAGACAAAAGAAAAATACATTCATAGGCCCTGCATCCTGAGGAGATTGTTTTATTTAATACAAGTCCTATTTTGTAGATAATTACGGTCATTCAGGCAACCCTGATTTCAAGATAGCTTGTGTGGTGCTGTAGGAACCTGAGAACAGGATGTCTTGCCAAGGGTTTTTTATTATAGTCACTAAATATCTTGGTGAATAATCACTGACTGCAGTTCTGTGCAGTGTCTTTTGAGCATGAACATAACAAGTGTCATGCAAATAACACATTATGGTGGGTGACATAACAGGTACCTTCTAAAAGCAAGTCCTTTTCAGTGAAACCCACATAAGCTTTGAGAGTGTCTACAGATTATCTGGCAGAACCCATTCTAATGCATTTCTTAGATCTGTCTGAAAAGAAGAAAAGCTACTGAAGAGACAGTTTGGAAGGGAATCAGATGCAGCAATAGTTGCTTTAAGTATCTCAAAATATAATTCGCAGAATGCAACAATTTGAGCTCTGATTCTCCACTTTTTTGTTTATTTTTTTATCCTAGCATCCAGAGATATGCTGTTATTCCACTGTCTACAAACTCAGGCTTGATAGGTTGGGTCCCTCACTGTGACACTCTCCATGCTCTTATCCGAGACTACAGAGAGAAGAAGAAGATCCTGCTCAACATTGAGCATCGCATCATGCTGAGGGTAAAGGGCAAATTGATTCACATCAGCTTTATATTGAAATTACTTGTGATTTCTGTGTTTCATGTAGTTCAAGTAGGGATTCCTACTTGAGGAGGTGGGTTTTTTAAGGTGCTGAGTGTCATTTCTCAATTACAGATGGCTCCAGATTATGATCACCTGACTCTGATGCAGAAAGTGGAAGTATTTGAACACGCTGTCAATAACACGGCTGGTGATGACCTTGCCAAGCTGCTGTGGTTGAAAAGTCCAAGCTCAGAGGTGAGTTCAGCCCCTCTAAGGGCTTGTGTTTGACCATCAGCATCATGTGGAGTTCCCTTCTCTGCAGAATGAGGGAGTGGTGGTGTATATTCATCAGAAATTCCAGATGAATCCTTCAGAACCTGTATCCCCTGTTGCGTGGTGAACCTCAGCATATCACAGTTTTGTTTTATGCAAAATACTAGTAATTAATATATGATTTTAAAGTATAAGCTGAATCCTGCAATATATCTGCCTGATATTCTTCTCTTTTGTCTCTGCTCATAGGTGTGGTTTGACAGAAGAACAAACTACACTCGTTCACTGGCTGTCATGTCAATGGTTGGGTACATTTTGGGGCTTGGGGACAGGTAAGTCAAACTGTAAATGATTTTTTTTTTTTAATAAAAGCACAGATTGTGGTATTAGTTAATTCCTTGAATCTGTTCTTATGATAACATCTTCCACTGGTTATTGCTGAGTTGTAACAATGCCATCTTTGTGGTTATTGCTGAGGTCTTTATATTGAAATTAAAATCCTTTAAAACTTTAATTAAAACAAAATTGGAGCAGGTCATAATGAGCAGCGTAACAGTGGTTTTCCTAATCTGGATTGATTGTCTTCCTTTCTGGTGGCAATTCCAGTTTGTGTTTCTTCACCTGTAGCATAATTCATTACACTTTTCTCTTTTGAAAAACCATGAAACAAGTAGAAAAATTTATCCTGCCCAAAAAATAAATGATTGTATCCAAGAAATGTACTGATGGTTCTGGCCCAACAGGCTGTTTATCTTCCAAGGTGAGATCTCTAACTCCTGAGAGGTAATTACAAACACGAAGTGATAGATGCACTGTCAGGAAGCTATTTGGTTCATCCTGAGATTGAAGATCTCGAGCAAGCCAGCTGTCACTGGCTGTTCTTCTTCATGAAGATAAATATAATTTCAAGCTCAAGCTTCTGTGATTTACTTTGGCTTTTTATAATGGTCTGTCACCCTCTTTTTTCTCCTGCTCCTTCATCAAAGACACCCCTCCAACCTGATGTTAGACAGGCTGAGCGGAAAGATCCTACATATTGACTTTGGGGACTGTTTTGAGGTAAGTCTTTGAGTTCTGCTCTATTTTAGGCTTTGCTTTCTCTACAAGAGAAGAGAAAATAATCTACACATTATCTCAGAGGCATGTCTTGAGGATTAGCTGACTGCTGGAACAAGCAGAAAAGTGCTAACATCGCTTTTCCATAAAATTCCTTGGAGCAATTTGAGCTGCTGACAGGCAGTATGTGTTACTTGACACCAGCTGCTGGCACACACTTCAGTTTTCCCTTTGTTATCATGTTCTAGAGCCTCCCAAAAATTCATGGAAACTGAGGAACATAAAGCTGTGACTATTTCCTATTTGAAACACAGCCTTTAAGACTGTAATGAAAAACCCTTGATACTTATTAACTCTTACACACATAATTAGCTGAGGAATAGATTAGCTCCTAATTCACTGATTCTTCATCACCCTGTGTTTAGGTTGCAATGACAAGAGAGAAATTCCCTGAGAAGATTCCATTCAGGTTAACGAGGATGCTGACAAATGCTATGGAGGTAAGTGTCCCTCACTTTGATATGAAGGGGACAAAATGAGGTGCAGGGAAGGAAACAGCCTGGTTGACTTGTTTCTTTCTCTTCCAAAGGTGACAGGCCTCGATGGCAACTACAGAATCACCTGTCACACAGTGATGGAAGTCCTACGTGAACATAAGGACAGTGTCATGGCTGTGCTGGAAGCCTTTGTGTATGATCCATTGTTGAACTGGAGGCTGATGGACAGTAAGTGATCCTGATAGAACAGTGACAGCAGATAATCAGTTTGATTTCCATACAAGAAATACAGAAACCTGAAATACACTGTCTGTCTGAAGTGTGGCCAGCAGGTCAAAAAAGGTGATTTTGCCCCTCTGCTGGGTTCTGGTGAGGCCCCACCTGGAGTTACTGTGTCCAGTTCTGGAGTCCTCGACATAATAAGGACATTGAGCTGTTGGAGCAGGTCCAGAGGAGGACCACAAAGATGATGAGAGGGTTGGAGCAACTCCCTTCTGAGGACAGGCTGAAGGAGTTGGTGTTGTTCAGCCTGGAGAAGAGAAGGACCGCAGAGGAGCTTCTCAATTCCTGAAGAGGGCTAGAGAAAGGCTGGGGGAGGACTTTTTAATAGGATATGTGATGGCAGGACTAGGAATAATGGATGTAAATTGGAAGAGGGAAGATTTAGGTTGGAGACAAGTGAGAAATTCTTTACTATGGTGGTGGTGAGACACTGGAAGAGGTTGCCCAGAGAGGTTGTGGATGCCCCCTCAATCCCTGGAGGTGTTTAAGGCCAGGCTTGATGAGGCATTGAGCAACCAGGTGTGATGGGAGGTGTCCCTGCCCATTGCAGGGGTGTTGGAACTAGATGATCTTGAAGGTCCTTTCCAACCCAAACCATTCTATGATTCTAGTTAAAATCCTTTTGCCTTTAAAAACAGACACCAAACCAAGCTACAAGCAAAAGTGTTTGTGTTGGGTTTGTATTCGTGGTGATCAGCAGATAAAAAATACAGAGAAAGGCAGTCAGACCTGTGGTATTTGTGGAGAGATTTGCTATGAAATGCTGGAACTCCAGTTCATGCTTTTCACCTCCTTCTCTTGCAGCAAATACAAAGGGCAACAAACGCTCACGAACGAGAACAGACTCCTACTCAGCTGGTCAGTCTGTAGGTGAGGAGAAAAGGTGCTTCATGTTGTCAATGTTTGGAGCAGGTTCTTTTAGCAAAGACTGGGTAAATATTTTCAGTCCCCTTTATTTGCTCCCATGAGCAGAAACATTTGTTTCCAATAGTGATAGAGGTGGGTGGAACACTTGGTCATAGTCAAATTTGTTTTTCAAATGAGCTGGTTAATGATTTTGTTAATGTTTCCATTATTTCATCTGCTTTTCAGCTTCATATTTATGCTGTCATGCTTTTATGATTTTTTTTTCAATAGAAATGTTGGACAGTGTGGAATTGGGTGAGACAGCTCATAAGAAAACTGGGACCACAGTGCCTGAATCCATCCATTCCTTCAGTAAGTGTCACTGCTTTTTCTGTACTGATGAGGGAATTGTTCCTAGAGCAGAATCCAGAGAAAATTACCTGAGATGGGACAGACACAGTTAAAATAATAGAATCAGTTGATTGTTAATTTCCAAAAATTCCCAAAAAAGGTGATAGAAAATGTTCTGTGTTTGCTCTCAAATGGTGTTTAGTACTTGAGAAGGGGGAGGTATAAGAACAAAACTCATGCTTCTATTGTTGAGATGAAGTCCTAATTCTCTTTTCTCTCTTTCAGTAGGAGATGGGCTAGTGAAGCCAGAAGCTCTCAATAAAAAGGCAATTCAGATCATCAACAGGGTTCGAGATAAGCTGACTGGTGAGCTTGTCTTTGTTTATATAAGATAAATTTAAAAATCAGATTAAATGCCTCAGCACTACCTTTAGTTTTAGTATTTTGTGTGAGTTGAACATATTCTTATGAAGTGGATGAATTGTTTTCCTCTTTGTGTCTAACCCCTAAGTGCTGGTGGCTGCATTTTGATGCAAAAGACCCTAATTCCTGTGTTTGGGAAAATTTGCACTTTAAATACTCTAAGGGAAGGGAAATCCAAAGTCCTGTCAGTTCTTAACTTGCCACTCAGAAGCAAGTTTATGTTAGATGATTTGTGACTTCCATTTATGAGGGATTTTCATCTTTTCATTTCCAAGGTCGAGACTTCTCTCATGATGAAACTCTCGATGTACCCACACAAGTAGAGCTGCTCATTAAGCAAGCAACTTCTCATGAGAACCTCTGCCAGTGCTACATTGGATGGTGAGTCTGTCATTCAGCTGAACCTTTACCAGCTTCTCCTGTGAATAATAAAAGAACAGCCAAGGAAAATGTCACAAGTAGTGATTTTAGACTTTGAGTTTTAGACTTTGGGCTTTAGACTTTGAGTTTTAGACTTTGGGTTTTAGACTTTGGGTTTTAAGACTTTGGATTTTTAGACTTTGGATTTTTAGACTTTGGATTTTTAGACTTTGGGTTTTAGACTTTGAGTTTTAGACTTTGGATCTTTAGACTTTGGAGTTTAGACTTTGGAGTTTAGACTTTGGAGTTTAGACTTTGGAGTTTAGACTTTGGATCTTTAGACTTTGGATCTTTAGACTTTGGATCTTTAGACTTTGGATTTTAGACTTTGGATTTTAGACTTTGGATTTTAGACTTTGGATTTTAGACTTTGGATTTTAGACTTTGGATTTTAGACTTTGGAGCACTTCATTTGCAATCAGATTGAATATTTGAAGCATTTGAAATGAATGTGGTGGTCAGGGATTTCAATTACGAAGAGCTTATGTGTTGCAAAGGAAAGAAAGATGATTTACTCTTTTAGAGTTAGACAACTTTAGAATATAGTTAAGGAAATAAATCTTTTAAACATTTTTAAACATTACTTGTCTGGAAAGAAGGGTGAGAATCATGGTCAGCTTTTCCTATACTAAAATAGTGCCTAGATATTGTAGAATCTAACTCATTGTTGCCTTTGAATCTCTGTGCTCAAGTCAGTGTTACTGCAATCTCTCTCTTTCCTTTAGGTGTCCTTTCTGGTAACAGAAGATTCTGAATTATCCACAGCCTTTTTATTCTGGAGGCTTTTGCACTCCAAACTTGCTCTTCTACAAACTGAACCTTGGACTGAAATCCAGCCTTTTTGTCAAATATTTTGAAATGTAAATGAAAAAAAAAAAAAAAAAAGAATTATTGTATATTATAAGTTGGTTTAGGCCAATGTATAGCTGCTGTTGGGAAAACACGAGCTGTCTGAAACACAACACTTGATTTGGGTTTCCAGGACAGTGAAGACCGATTGTAGGACAGAAGTTTATGGTCCTACTTGGTCTTTGGGGAACTGGTGATCCATGGAAAATGACAATATACGGGTTTTGACTGACTTTGCAATGTAACTAAGTCATTTGCAGATTAATTATTGCCCTCATCAGTCCTGCAGTGTGGCTGCAGTGAGCTCTGCGTGAGTGTGGGGGAGGATTCAGTTTGGTTTGGGGTTGAGATGGAGAACTGGGAAAGCAAGAGTTTGTTTCATCCTATTTTACCTTGTTTTCAAACTCTATTCTTGCCCCAAAAGTGGAAGAAGATGTTGGTGCTCATGTTGCACTGGTGAAGGAGTTGTTCTTCAGACTAAAGTGAGATAAAGGAGCTGAGCAGAGTCAGGGGCCATCATGGGGACTGATGGGAGGCAAACTGGGCACAGGGCACAGATGGAAAACCACGTGGGAACCTCCTGCTGTGTTGGATTTAAAAAGAGGGATTGGGGAAAAAAGAGGGAAAAAGTTAGTCTTTGGCATAGGAGGCCGACGTGGGTGGAGCTGGTCCTAACTTGAAACAGAAAATAATGGTTATTAAACATGAGGTGAAGATAAAAATTATGACTTGTGAATTAAACATATTAAAAATGATGCACATTAAAAAAAAATACAACAGAGTAGCCATGTTTAGATGCCATGTTGTATTTGGATATTTTTGTGCCAATAAATTACACCAAAATGTAAACATTTTGACTGTGTTCTTGTTTATTTCTTAGTAATTAATTCATTGGAAGAGAAGGGGAAGGAGATTAAGATTTTTTTTTCTTCATTTCCCTTCTGCTGTGGGTTTGACTTCTCTCTTCCTGCCTCAGTTCAGGTGGCTCTGGTTTCCTTTTGGAAGCAGCTGGAGGTGAAATGGCTGAGGCTCAGTGCTCTCTGTCACTTGTGCAGCAGAAACATGACCATGACCCCATCATTTTAGTTTCCAGATGTCACCCATGTGGTAAGAGCTTTCTTGGTCCTTCAGGGTCACAGTGGGGACAGCATGGGATGCTCCTGGGTCTCCCTCAGTGAAAATATGGACTGGGGAGATGGCAATGCCCCTATTCCCCTTCTGTGGGCAGAATGGGTGCTGGTGAAGGAGATCCAAGTTGTCTCCCTCTTCAGCTCCAAGGGATTGAAACTATTGAAGAGGGTCTGGAGGAAGGTCATGGGGATGATGAAGGGGATGGAGCCACCTCTGCTGCAAGGAGAGGCTGAGAGACCTGGGGCTGTTGAGGCTGGAGAAGAGAAGGCTCCAGAGAAACCATATGGTGTTCTCCCTGTGCCTGAAGGGGTTCCAGAAAAGCTGGGGAGGGGCTGCTTGGCAAGGCATGGAGACACAGGGACGAGGGGCAGTGGTTTGAAACTAGAACAGGGCAGGGGTAGATGAGATATGAAAGTGGTGAGACACTAGAACAGATTGCCTAAATAGGTGATTGAGGCCCCATCAATACGTGGAATCCAAGTCCAGGCTTGCTGAGGCTCTGAGCAACCTCATCGAGTGCAGGATGTCCCTGTCACTGCAGGGGATGGCACTATATGGGCTTGGAAGGTCCCTTCCAGCCCTATGATTCTGTATTTGTATGAGCTCCTGGTGTAGTGGGAGGTGTCCCTGCCTATGGCAGGGGGGTTGGAATTAGATGATCTTTAAGGTTCCTTCCAACCAAACCATTCTGATTTTATCATGTTATCATTTTATCATTCATCCCCACGCCAGGGACGTCCCATTCCTCCCTCCCTGCAGTGTTTCCTCCTGGCCACCGGGAGGCGCCACAGTCAATCTCCGGCGCCTCCTCCCCTTGCTCGTACGTGCCCTCCCCTCTCTTGGCGCCCGTCTTCTCGCGAGAGCGCCACAGCGTCGCGTGGCTGTGGGGGCAACATGGCGGCCGCCAAAGGCGAGGCGAGCGGCAGCGCGGCGGCGGGGAGCCCCGCCGGACAGGAGGCGAGAAACGAGGCAGCGGCACCCCCGGAGGAGGCGGAGAAGGGCAGAGCCACGGCGGTGCTGCCCGGATTCGAGGATGTGGACGCCTTCGTTAAGGTGCGGGGCTGCGAGGCCCGGAGGGAGCGGGACAGGCACGGCACACTACCGCTCCCGGCCTGCGCTGCGCCGCGCGGGGAGCGCCGGGAGATGTAGTTCTTCTCTGAGGGGGCTGCTTGGGGACCCCCGTGGGTTGGGAACACCCGTGAAGTGCCTCTTTCATCCCTCCACGGGTGTTCCTGGGGCTGGTGGGGAGCAGAGCGGTGCCTCAGGGCCTGCTGCCTCCTTCAGCAGGGTGTGTGCGCTTCCTCTTGGCTTTTATGGGAGGGATTTATTGTCTCCTGCTCCTAAATGCAGAGGAGTGGGGTCCCCCTTGGAGACCCTTGCTGTGGTGATGGATTACAGTGCTGTGTTATGTTGGAGCTCGATTATCTTTAAGGTTTCTTCCGACCCGAACTATTCTATGATGCTTCTGCTTCTAACAGAGGGGATGTCAAGCAGGAAGCATTGATGGTATTGTAGGAGGCTTCCATTAAAACAGCTAAACCAATAATCTCTGTCCTTGCCCAACTAACAAGCTTTCCCTTCCAACCTTAAATATTAGACTGAGTTTTGAGCCTTGTTGTTAAACTTTCACTAATGTAAAGGTCTTTGAGTGGGCAGTGTGAGCTAAATATCTGTGTTAAAAAGCTCCATGGTGCCACGTGTAAGCAAGCTGGGCAAAAAGTGCTTCCACTACATAGAATCTTGGGTAAACAGAGGGGAAAAAAATACTGAAGAAACACTAATAATGTGGGGTTTTTGCACAGCATGCTCTTGGCACAGTGGTGGCTGCAACGAAGGCTTCCAATGGGCTTCCTCAGCCTGGAGATGAGTACGACTTCTACAGGAGCTTCCCTGGCTTCCGGGCTTACTGTGCGACACAGGGGGACCGTCTCCTTCGCTGGTGAGGTTTCATTTGGACTCCAGGATATCTTAAGGTCCCTTCCAGTCCCTAACATTCTGTGATTTGCATCTCTGGATTGTTACTAGTGGTTTCCAGACTGGAAAAGAGGGTAGCCTCTTTTGGATTAAAAAGCTGTGCAAGCAGCAAAGAATGATATAAAAAATACCAGGTGATCTATTTAAAAAGTCACACAGTGTGAGATTTATTCTAATAATGGTGGTGATCTCATTCGTGTTTATAAATACGGAAAGGAGAAGCGTCAAGAGGATGGAGCCAGGCTCCTCTCAGTGACCTCCAGTGATAAGACAAGGGGCAATGGGTGCAAGCTGGAGCACAAGATGTTCCACAGAAATAGGAGAAGGAACTTTGTCAGGGTGAGGGTGACAGAAGAGTGGGACAGGCTGCCCAGAGAGGGTGTGGGGTCTCCTTCTCTGGAGACATTCAAACCCCACCTAAAAACATTCCTGTGTTGCCTGAATCTGAGTGTTCCTGCTCCAGCAGAGGGTTAGACTAGATGATCTCTTGAGGTCCCTTCCTATCCCCAGCACTCTGTGATTCTGTGAGTGCAGTCTCTTCACTACTTAAGTGATGTTACCTGTAGGTTCTGCATTTGGTTTGGTTTCAGACCTTGAAAAGGTAGCAAGTTGAAGAGAATTGGGCAGTTTAGTGTTCAGCCTTTGCCTGCTTTGGCCTTGCTAATGGCTCTGCTGTTCTCTTCCAAGCATGAGCAAAGTGATGCAGTACCATGGCTGCCGTAGCTACATGAAGGAGCACAGCAAAGTGACAGAGCTGGAAGATAAATATGATCTGCTGGTTGACTCCAATGATGTTATTCTTGAAAGAGTGGTAAGCAACTTATTTCTGGATGTTGTACATATAAAACGTTCAGTTTTCACAAGTTTTCATTGCAGAAATTTGAGTGGTAGAGCTTTTGCAGTTCCATTTAGTATTTCCTTAGTGTGATGATATTCCTTTCTCGTTTTAAGAACATTTCCCTGTTTTAAGAACATGTATCCTTGCTCATGGCAGGGGCTTGGAACTGGATGATCTTTAAGATCCCTTCCAACTCAAACCATTCTGTGGTTCCACATGCTAGGCCAGTGGCCACAGCAGTTAATATTGTTGCCCAAAGGGAAGGAAGATAACGTGTGACTTGCAAGGAAACTAAATACAGTTTGGTACAAGAATCTCTCAACCTAAGAACAGATCTATGAAACCATGCTGAAAAGAGTAGGAAACTCTTCCTACCCCTCAATGTTTGACATACTCCTACACTTGTCTGTCTCGTGTTGCAGAGAATTTGTGTGAAATGGCTCTGGAGATATCCATCTGTGAGACTTTACTGAGTCTGACTAGGGTAGCAGAGCATGGTAATTTAGCAGGTGTTTAATTTTTCACCTCACTTTTCTGGTATTTAGGGTATTTTACTGGATGAAGCAGCAGGAGTGAACAAAAGCCAGCAGCCAGTGCTCCCTGCTGGTTTGCAGCCCCCACAGACAGTCGTTTCCAGCTGGAACCGTAAGGTGAGGACTCTGCACTCTGTGTAATGATTATTTTAGCTTTTTTCCCACTATTTTGCTCTATTAACTTTTCAGTGGAGGTGAGTGGTTGAATTTTTTTATGTGTCCTGCCTTCCTTCCTCCCTCTTTTTTCCTTATTATTCAAATTTGATTTTGGATCGTGTTTGCTTTCTGTTGCCACTTCTGTTTCACATACAAAATAGCCTTTCTTTTGCTTACTTGCATGAATTTAGGGCTCCTGATTTGGTAAATTCTCATTCTTGGGTGCAAAAGAGTGACTTGTTTTTGAGTTTGGGTTATAACTTTTTTTTCCAAAGTCAGGCTGAGTAGAAGAAACTGAGTATCTCTAAAGTCTTTTGAATTTAACCTGTGGCTTAACTATTTTTAAATAGATGGGAGAATTTCACAAGAAAAATCAGGCTGAAACCTTCCGACTGCTTCATGCCAAGAACATCTCTCGGCCACAGCTTAAATTTCGGGAAAAGATTGACAATTCCAACACTCCCTTTGTACCTAAAATTTTTATCAAGCCAAATGCTTTGAAACCTTTGCCAGAAGGTAAGGAGGTTATTTTTTTTTGTTGTGTGGGCTCTTTGGAGTATTCAACAAAACTAGTCCTTGCAGTCTAGAGGAGAAATCTTTTGTAAAAACAAGAGAAATCACTCATATGAGCAAGTAGAACAGGAGTTGTTGGCCATTTGGGAGCAGTGAGCTTTGTGACACTCCTGTTTTTACATGCATATGGTGTGAGGGTAGGTCAGCCTCCAGAATCTTCTAGGAAATAGGAAATAATCTATTCCAAAGAGATACTCTGATGCTTCTCTTTACCACCATGCATGATGAGAGTCACTCTGGCACCTCAAGTGGCCTTGAGTAGTCTACTTGGTTTTAAAGATCCTTCTTTCCAATTATTTAGGAGCACCAAGAGTATGTTAGACCTGCCTTTGCTCTGGATGCTTTATCAAAGCTCCCAGTGTAGCATTTCCTTGGCAGCGTGTTGCTGATTCATCCTGAGTCTGCAGGGATGTGGTTGTACTTTCAGTAACTGGAAATGATTGAAAAATCTTCATAAAAAGAAAAACCTTTCAATCTCCTTCCAAGCTTTTGAGCAAAACCACTTTGTGCTTTGCTTCATGACAGCCTGGTAAAACTGGGTTGTCACTGCAGACAGAAATCCTGCTTGACCAGATGCAAATGGTGAAGATTTTTGATACTTTATGATTTTAATAGAATCATGTGGTGGGTGGAGGGAGTAGAGCAGTAGGCTGGGAACGTGTGTTGTGTGTGTCCAGTTGTTCCATGTTGGTTGTTCAGCCCTCACAAAAAGTGGACGGGAACGAAAGGAGCGGCCTGAAGACTTGGATGTACCAGCTGCTCTGGCAGACTTCATACACCAGCAGAGGACACAGCAAAATGAGCAAGACATGTAAGAAATTGAACTGACAGATAAGGTTTTTGGAGTACCCTCCGTGAACATGCATTTGTGTGGTCCCACTGTGCTGGTGCTATTCATGTGTAACAGCTCTGCATGTGTTTGTGTCCACTCACTATGATTTGATCTAAACAATTGTTTTAAACATGAGCTTAATAAGAGACAAAATATCTATCTGATAGGGGAACTGCCAGAGTTGTCAAAATCTCTGTGCTCTGGCTGCATAAAGTAACCAAAATTTAGTCTGTGCCTGTCCTCCTGATTTCCACAGGTTTGCTCACCCTTACCAGTATGAACTGGAGCGTTTTTCTCCACCAGATGGAGTTCTCAAGAAACCAGAACCCCAGGTTGGTGCCTACATTAATTAAAGTTAGAACAGATGTGGTGAATTTACAGCAGCCACACCTGATGGGTTTGAGAACTGAGGGTGGGAGTTGACAGAGAGTACACTGTTCCTAACAATTTGCTCTTCCAGATGTACAGGCCCATGAAGGAAACACCCTGTCATTTTATCACCACTCTGGATGAGCTGGTAGAGCTGAATGAAAAGCTTATGAACTGTAAAGAATTTGCCCTGGACTTAGAGGTAATTAAATTGCCTTTTCTGTTTGAAAGGTACACGTGTGTTCTTAGTACCTAGGAAACCATTATATTCCTCTGGCCTGTTTTATGGTCTTCTCTTTCTTCTGCTTTTTGTACTTCCTGAAATGAAGGGGCAATTCATGACCCTGACTGAGAGATGTTATCTAGAAGTTTGAATTAAACTGTGTCAATATCAAACTTTCCAAGGGTAGTGCTGGCCTTGTGCTTCCTCCTGAATTTATCTTCTTTCAATTCATCCTTTGTCAGTAACTGCAAAGAGAGAGCTTTGCTCATCCGATTGTCTTCTTCAAGAAAAAGTCCTCTGTTACTTTTCCTTCCTTTATTTGGGGTGCTGTTTGTTTTATAGCATCACTTCTGTAGCAGATCCTAGCTTATATCCCTCTCCCCTGTTTTTCCAGCACCATTCCTACAGGAGCTTCCTGGGTTTGACATGTCTGATGCAGATTTCCACCAGAACAGAAGACTTCATTATTGACACACTGGAATTGCGCAGTGACATGAACATTCTCAATGAGACCTTCACAGACCCTGCAATTGTGAAGGTCAGCTCCCAAATTCACCAGAATTAATTTTATTTCCCCCCACCTTTTCTTAGGTGAAGCTTTATTATAGTTAAAATCATGCTGTGTGCTCTGTCTTGACTCTGCTTTCATTGTAATTTTGTGTGCCTGTTTCCTTTATGTCAGTGGGGAGTTGTTTGCCAAGTCCACTTACTCATGAGTTCTTCACTTAGAAATGAAGGACAGAGAGAAAAGCAGTACAGTTCTAGACAGGTGGATGTGAAACCACAGCACTGCTAGGTCGAAATAGAAATGTTCTTCCTACCATTTTTCCTTTATTTTGCTTTTCAAGGTCCTTCATGGTGCTGATTCAGATGTGGAGTGGCTGCAGAAAGACTTTGGCCTGTACTTGGTGAACATGTTTGATACTCACCAAGCTGCTCGTCTCCTCAATCTTGGCAGGCATTCTTTGGACCACTTGCTCAAGCTGTATTGCAACGTAGATGCTGACAAGCAGTACCAGCTGGCTGACTGGAGGATACGGTAAAAACTGACCCCTTAAATGGGCTGGAGCTGCAAGGTAGCACTTGTCCTCATTTGAACTGTTAGAGCAGGAGCTTGTTTCTAGTTGCAAGCCCTGATACACCTTGCAAGAGCAAAATGATGGTTTGGTGGGGCAGCTGAAGTGTACTGGTGTAATTTTGTCTCTTTTTTTAGCCCTTTGCCAGAAGAAATGATTCAGTATGCCCGAGATGACACTCACTACTTGCTCTACATCTATGACAAAGTGAGGGAAGCTCTGTGGGAGAGAGCAAATGAACAGCCCACTCAGCTACAGATTGTGTGGCAACGCAGCAGGGACATCTGCCTGAAGGTAAAGCTTCACCTGGTTGGATTACCTGGACCAGACTCTGGACAGAAAGTCCTTTACCTGTTCTACATCTGTTGCACAGACATGGAGTTTTCTCCTCTGAGTGTGTCTGAACACATCTGTATAAATTGTGGCTCAGTTCTGTGCAATTCCACTAGGTAAAATCCTTGGGTTCAGATGCCCTTTAGCTGTTTTTTTAGTGCTGACCCTCCTTAGCCTCCCAGTGCTTTCAGGTGTGTCTTTCCCAAGAGCAGTGCACCATTTCCAGTTCTGTTGGACATTCCTGGAGGTTCAAAGCCTAGGATATAATTATATTGTACCCATGGAACATGCTGTCTATTAAAGTTGGCCTGGTCTAATGTTACAAAGCTTGAAGATACTCAAGGTCTGAAGCTTCTGCTGGGGTTGGTGAGGGTGATTTTCCCCTAAAAATGGGTGAGCTGTTTGTTTTTTAGGGATAGGCTTCTACCAATAGTTCAGGGTAAAAGCTCCGAGTCACATTGTACCCCAAGTATATTCAGTCTCCTTTATATCTGTGTGAGATTCTATCTGTCCAGGTGAAGCAAGTCAAACTCGAAAGCACAATTCTGATACTGATCATGAGTTTCATTTTTTTTCCTGTCCAGAAATACATCAAACCCCTCTTCACAGATGAATCCTACCTTGAGCTCTACAGGAGGCAGAAAAAACATCTCAACACCCAGCAGCTGGCAGCATTTAGGTTGCTCTTTGCATGGAGAGACAAGATGGCACGGCAAGAGGATGAGAGCACAGGGTAGGAAGTCTTTTTTTACTAAGAAATTGACTTAAAATATGAAGTCACTTGGATTGTGCCTCTCTCCCTGCTTCCCACAAACTTTCTTACCTGTAGCACCTCAGTTTGCTTTTTACTCACAAATCCTGATATGTTAGTCCTAAATTCTTGCAGATGTCAGCTTTGCTTGCTTTTTAATCCATGTAATCTTTTTAGACCTTGTAATTGGAGCAGACTCTGCTCCAATACCTTCAGACCTACTCTGAAGGTATTTTTTTAAAGAGTTTTTTTTCCATTCTGGTCCATTCACACCAACTCTTTATGTTGTAGATATGTGCTGCCAAGTCATATGTTGTTGAAGATAGCAGAGGAGCTGCCCAAGTAAGTTTGGTTCACCCTTGAAGAATCTCATTTGATTCCAGCAAGTCATTAAAGGATTCTTTTTCAGTTCCTAATGGAACTGGGCAGGGATCAAGGGGCAAATCCCTTAAAACACTCTATTTATACAACATTTTCTTCAAATATTTGGCACTCATCATCTAATGTCTGTACTTGAGAATAATAAAAACACAAGTTCAGTGCTGGGCTGAGCTTCCATAGATGAATACTGAAAAAGGAACAAAATGAAGATGGGAACAGCCAGACAAACTACGAAAGAGATAATTGAGAGGGGAGCTGAGTTAATGGCTCCTTCTTATCAGCACAAACCTGGTAGAGAAGAATAAAGACAATAAACTGACACATGAATCTGACTTCTCTTGCTCTGTTACAGCCAGGACTGTGGTTCTGTGTTGTTGGAGTGCCCTTTGAATGCAAATACCTAAAGTATCGACCATAAATACAGCTCACTGAATTCTTCTCATCTCTCTTTAGAGAACCCCAGGGCATCATTGCTTGCTGTAATCCAATCCCACCACTAGTTCGCCAGCAGCTTAATGAATTGCATCTTCTCATTCGGGAAGCCCGGGAGATGCCTCTTGTCAAGGTAGGAGCAGTTTGTGCTGCACAAGAGACTCATCATTTGCTTCCCTTAAGCCAAGGTCTGGGTCTAAGTGGTGACCTGTGAAGATGTGTGTGCTGAAGTTTGCCCCTTGAACACTGTGAATGTGATGTTCTGTAGTAGAAGAGGAAGACAAATGGCAATTGGTGTCTCTTGTGTGCTGGCTTGCACACAGCCTGGCTTTCTGGAGACATAAAGTGAGCAGGGTGCAGTTGTATCAGGTTTGCCTGTGTGAGAAACAGTTGGACCTTGTGGACTGATGAAGCAAAAACTGAGGTTGTCAGTTAAAATATAAAAATACATCTCATCAGTGTGTTGATATTAATAGAGTCTTCCTCCTTTAGTGAGAAGCAAAACCTCGTTGGTGTCCTCCTTTTTGTGTGGGATGTCTAAATGTCTGCTGCAGGGGAAGAAGGAAGAGTGTGATTTTATGAAGCTGGTAGCTTCTGATAATGTGTTGAAAGCATTGATAAGGAGGCCAATCTAGAAAGAAGGCAGATGCATGTAATGATTTATCTTCCTCTCCCATTCCAGTCAGAGATTGCTGTGCCAGCCAAGAAGAGAACATCTCTCTCCAAGCCTGAGGTAAGACCTGATGTCTTAAACCTTAAATTCAAGAGCAGATTGTAGGGGTTAAGCTGTGTTAAGAATATTAAGTCTGAATTTCACACTGTTGTTTGGATTTTAATTAGTGTGTCTCTGCAATATGTTGAAACAGAGTAGATTCATAGTTAATTAATGGGGTTTGTAATTTGAATCTCTCTGCAGAAGCTGGAGAACACCTTCTTTGGACCCCATGACAGCTCCCGGATTCCTACAGATTTTCAGAACAACTCTGCCTTGGGTAATTTGCACTTAACTGAAAAGCTGTGATAATCATGACATGGTGTGACTTTGGCTTGAGGAAACAAGCAGTCTCTAGGATTTTGGTGACATTTCATTACACAAAAAAAGCATAAAATATACAAGTATTTAGTAAAAATGTTTGTCTCCTTTTCATGCAGAGCCTGCACCAGTTCTGGAACGTGGTTGTCTCTTTTCAGACAGTGAGAGGACGATGGATGTTGAGCCAGAGTCACCATGTCTTGTTGCTACTGCCACTGTCAGCATGTTCAGTGTAAGCAACACATCTATGATAGTGTCAGTATTTAAGTCTTAAAACTTAATAATCTGGTAAAACTGGATTGTAAGGATGAAATAGGAAGACAAGACAAGCGTGGAGGTGATCCTGTCTTCTTGTCAAGCACGTGCCATAATCAAGACAAACTATTAGGAGCAAGTTAATTACATCTCTCTGGATTGTTACTGCCATCAGTGGAGTTGCAGATGAAGAAATAACATGCATGAGATGGCAGTAGCCAAATCTAAGTAATTAATGTTAATATTTCTTCCTTTTTCTTTTAGGAACCTGATGATGATGAAGGAAAAGAGAAGATTTTAACCATTGCCCAGCAGAAAGCTCGTCGTATCATGGAGTCCTTTGAAAATCCATTCAGAATGGTAAAAGCTCCCAATATTTCTTTTCAGAGGGATTCATTAGAGGATGCTCTGAGCTGTTTTTCCAGGCATTTCCAAAAAAGTTTGGTGCAGCATCAGCTGCTGCTCTCTTACCAGAATCAAGAGATTGTCCTTGCAGAGCACACACGTGTGGACTTGTTTCCTAAACACATTGAAATGCCTCTTAGATGCATGTCTTTCTACACAGTAAACAGACCCCTCACTGTAGTTTGGGGTTTTCTTAATCAGCTTTGAGGTTTTTTTAATTTGCATCACGTTTTCATCTCTATAGGTAGAGCAAAGGAGCTGATTTTACTACTCTAATGAATGAGAAGAACAATAGCAAGCTTTATTTGAGATTTGGAGGGGCAAATTACTAGCAAATAATATCAAACCACCTTTTTCTGGTGTGTGGTTGTAGGTTGGCTTTTGGGGTTTTTTTATTTGCTTTTTATTACTTTCTTCAACGTTTCTCTTGGCCACAGCTGTGGAAACTTTTTCCAAAAGATGATCTGTCTGTGGAATGTTTATTATTTTTTTATTACTATTTTCTGATTCAGGAAATTTTAAGTAGAATTTTAGCAGTGAGCTGGAAGTGTTGCATTTAAAACTAAGTGTCCTTTTTTCTCCTCAGTACCTGCCTTCAGACCAGAACCCTGCCTATGTCTCACAGGCTGCAAAGTTTGACCCATCATCAAAAATATATGAAGTAAGTCTCGTGCTAAAATTTCCTGCAAAGGAAGCAAGTAGATTATTTAAAAAAATAATATAATATTTGAGAAAACTTGATGTGTTTCTGAATCCATAGATCATTGTACTGTTCATATACTTTGAAGAACCAGGGACTGGAGACATTCCACTTTGTTCCCTGTCAAAGCCACAAACTACTACTGAAATCTGTATCTGCCTTTGTTCTTGTGGATTCTTTATAGTTCAGAACTTGTAAAGCACACAGTTTTACTTTACCTAGTGCAGATCATAATCTCTTTTACAATCCAATTTGATCTTTTGTACTTGAAATGGAGAACAGCGTGTGGTAGCAAGTTCATAAACTCCCTTTTGCTGCGAGGCTTCAAAGAAACTGATCCCAGGTAATTATTTCTCATTGCAGATCAGCAATCGATGGAAGCTGATGAGTCAGGCACAAGCACAGAAGGAGTCCAAGGATGAAACAAAAAAGAAAGCAGCCCAGCTGACAGGTACAGCAGTCCTTCCCTTCCTCGGTGTGCTGCCTGACATGTTTTTCCTGATGCACATAGGTTGTTTCCTGGCTACAATAAACCCTTAGATAATGGATTTCCTGATAGATAAGGTTGTTCAGTGAAGTTTGTACCCTTTCTGCTTTGATACAAGCTGATCTGCTTGCTTTTTCTAAGCTCCTGGGTGGCTTCCTTTTGCTTTTTATGGTAACACTTGTTTGTTTCCATAGCTGCTCGTGAGCAAGCCCAGAAGGTTTACAAAGAGGCGACGGAAAACATTGTGTCTCTTCGACAGCAAGCTATGGTATGTCACTGAATTCTCTGCTTCTGCCTCCTTTTGAGCTTTATAACACAATTCAGAGTGAAACTGTAACTGAATGAGTCTTTTGGTAGTAATTCTTTGTGCAGCAGCAGCCCCTGGCAGCTGTGCTCTTCAAATCTTCATCTCTCTCCATACCTCCAGCAGGGAATCTTCTCCACCTCTGCACCTCTCTGCCCTCACTTGCCCAGGTTCTCCCAAACCCTCCTGAGCCAGTCTCAGCCTATTGTAAACCATTAGATGACAATTTGGCTTTTCATCTGGAAAGTCCCTGCAGTGAGGCAAAGACAAAAAAAAAAAGCCATTTAGACCCAAAGAACACAGTGTTTTCTCCCCACAATGTTATTGCCACAGGCAATAGCTGTCACTGGGGCCTGGGTTCACTGGGCAGTTCATCTGCATGCTGGTGCTCACGCCTACACAGAGACATTCCATTCTCCTCTCCTGAACTTGTCCTCTTCTCTCTGGTGTGGGTTGGCTTTCACAGCAGGAACAAGCTAACAAGAAGAGGGAGAGGGTCACGAGTGAGACAGGAACAGAGCTGCCAAAACAAGAGAAGAAACGGCCAAAACCCTCCCAGCAAGCAGAGGAGCTGGAAGCACCCAAGCAGTTTACCCCCTTTGATTACAGCAAGTCCAACTTCAAAGTGTTTGCTGGTAAGATCTGGATCTTCTCGCCAGGGTGCTGCGGGCTGTGGAAAATGCTGCCAGTGGCTGGGTGTGAGTGGAGGTGCCAAAGCTGCACAAGATGTTAAAATGCTCTTACCTAATAGTGGGGAAAGACTAAACTTAACTAACTTGGGGTTTGTACAGTCTGGCATCCCAAAAACCAGCGGCCAAAGGGATTGAGAGTTGCCCAGAGAGGTTGTGGATGCCTCCTTTAAGGCCAGGCTGGACAAGGCACTGAGCAATCTGATCTAGTGGGAGGTGTCCCTGCCTATGGCAGGAGGATTGGGACTAAATGATCTTTAAGGTCCCTTCCAACCCAGACTATTCTATGATTCAAATTTTACTGCTTTTTTTTCTCTGTGTAGGAAGTAATCTGTTTTGTTGGACCACAGGGGATTTAGATCCCTGTGTATCAAGTAGCAATTGAGAAGCTTTTCCATACATGCAGCTATTCATGCTAAAAAATGTTCTGGTTTTTAGTATGTAGGAGACTGCAGTGAAACCTGCTTATCATGATAAAGGAACGCTGTGGAATGTGCTTTTCATTCTGGAAAATTTTAGTGACTGTCTCTGTCCTCTCTCCCTTACTTAGAAAGCAGCAAATCGAAGCAGTCACCACAGTTTGATCCTGCCAAACAAGCTCACACGGGCAAGGTAAGGGCATGTCACAGAGGAGCAGAAATGGTGGTGAGAGCATGTGCCCAGTTGGAGAGGGCAGATAATCTGCAGAACATTCCTGTAAAAGCAATGGGTGCTGAGGTGCTGCTCAAACAGAAGCTCATGCTTTGTATTGTAGCCTCTTCCCATTCACGGGGAGCTTTATCTGGGCCCCTCTTCTTGCTTCCCACCTTTTCATACCTCATTCACACCTCCCACTCCCTACATCACCATGAATTCCCGAAGCTGGGGGTGTTCTTTGAAGCTGGAGGGACCTGACAGCACATGAACTGTAGACAATATGTTTGTCAAATGCTCCATGATGGGTCTTGTTTTTCTTTTGTGCAGAAATTTGCTGGAGCAAACAAACTTCAACACTCTGGGAACCGAAGCATGTCCTACCTGGCAGGAAAAGCTGAGAGGTGTGTTGTCAGCCTGCCCTGACAGGGTGTTCTCCTGCCTGTGCCCCACAGCTACAGGCAAAGCAAAGCCATTGTCCTTTCCTGCTGTGGCAGCTCAGGCACTTGAGTGATGGGAAGAGGTTGCGTCACACTTTGACGTCAATTTAAAGGGGAAAAAAAAAGCAAGGAGGGGGGGAAAAAAGAAAGAAAGCTTAGTCAGGATTAATGCAATCAAAGACAAGTCTGGCTGGAAGGTTTGAAACACTGAGGTAATAGTTAAAGTGATGTGGGAGTCACTTTCTTGGCCACAAAGGTGGGGAAAAAGGCCACTTGAGAGGAAGATAAATAACAGCCCTGCCAAATATGAACATTCTTCTGAATAGGTAATTAATGAGGCTTCATCCTTGTGTATTTTTTAGCCATAAAAGTGGAATACTACAACGTCAGGACAGCACTGGGGGAAAGGGGGTTCTGTTGCATCATGACTTTTAATTTTCAGTCTCAAGTTTTCAATCTCAAAGCTGAAAGCAAGAGTTAAAGCCTCTTTAACTCTCTTTTGCAGGGGTTCCAAGCACCACTGGCCAAAGAGATAGTCCTTGGGACAGGAGCTGCTGCTGAATGGAGCAACAGGCAGAAGGAAGGCAAATACCAGTCCTTTTGTACAGAAGAGTGTTTTTAAACCCATTAAACCTCCCCCCACAACTTTTTTTCATTTCTCCGGAAGGAAAACCATCTTAATTTTATTCAATTCACCTTGTAAGGTTTTTTTAATGTAATTATACTTACAGTGTTGCTTTGTTTCTAAACCTGAAAGTTTTATTCCTTGTCCTCAAACCCTGTTAAGTTAAACTTGTCCTGGGACTGTGCTTGTTTTAAATCTTTTTATGTATTTGTGGGGAGAAGGGTTGGGGGGAAGGAACAGAAGAGAGTGATTTAGGAGGAGTGTGCTGCCTGAGCAGTGCTGTAAGGGTAGAACAAAGTTCCTTTTGCTCATAAATTGGCTGAGTTTTGGAGAATATTTTTGGCAGGAGGCAGTTGCCCACCAGCACTGTCCCTGTGTCCCCAGGGGCTGCCACTTCAGGTATTGCTGTGACTTTAGGGACGAGTCCCTCTCACCCAAAGCCCCGCTGCCTGCCGAGACGTTCAAATTCTTCTAGTTCCCTTCATTCCTCCGCTTCAAATCCCACATTTGAGGGATAATCTTAATTCTAGACTTTTTTTCCTCTCTCCCTTATGAGTCTCCGCTTCCATCCGCAGGTTTTATCAGCCCTTTAATAGACCCGGGGCTCCTTCACCTGCGGCCGGGATGGGGCTGTGGCCCCGCAATCCCGCCGTTTCAACCCAATTTTGCGGTGAAGCTTGGGCTGCATCCCTCTGCCGGGGATCTCCAGCTCACCCCCCGCCTTGCGCCAGCGTTTCGGGTTGGGAAAAAGGAAATCTTGTGATTATTTTAACCCTTCAAACAGCCAAACGCAACTTTTTTGGCCCCAAAAGGCTGTGGGCGCGCGCGCGGCCCCACGTGGCCCGGAGGGCGGGGGTTGAGGAGGGGGGAGCGCGAGTGGGGCGCGGCCCCGCCTCCCCTGCTGGCGCTACGTCATCGCCTCACTCAGCCAATGGGAGCGCGGCGTCTGATGGGCTCAGCCAATCAGCGCGGCTCTTGGGGGCGGGTCGGCCGGCTGCGCGTGCCCCCTCAGCACACGGGCTCCCGCGCCGGCGGGGTCAGGCGGCGGCCGGGGCGCAGGTGGCCGGGAGCGGCCGCGATGGAGCGCGGCGGGGCGGCGGCGGCGGCTGGAGCGTTGATTCAGGAGGGNNNNAAAAGGGGGAGGCCCGAGGAGGCGGCGGTGAGGGAAAGGTTCGGGCGGAGATGGGTGGGAAAAGCGGGGGGCGACAGCGTGGTGCCCAGCGCCATGCGGTGGGGCCTGGTGGTGCTGGGAAGGGGCGGGGGGGAAGCGCGGCCGCGGGCCCGGGGCCGGTTTTAACCTTCCTTCCCCGCTCTGCCCCAGCACCACCTACGGCAACGTCCTGGTGCTGGACGGGGTGATCCAGTGCACGGAGAGGGACGAGTTCTCCTACCAGGAAATGATCGCCAACCTGCCCCTCTGCAGCCACCCCGACCCCCGTAAGGTGAGTGGGCCCCTGGGTTCCCCTCAGTGGGGTCACCCCCAGCCGGCCCCGGGCCTCCCCCCCGGGACAGAGCGGCCGCGTTTTGCCGCTTGACAGAGCCCTCGGTGGGCGCCGGAGCGGGGACAGGCCCCGGGGGGCTGCGGGTTTTCACGTCCGGCCTCGCCCTGATGTTGCCCCGCAGTTTTAGCCCCTTTCCCTCCGCTGATGGCCGGTTCTCTGCCCTCTCCCTGCCAGGTGCTGATCATCGGTGGCGGTGACGGGGGAGTGCTGCGAGAGGTGGTCAAACACCCCACCGTGGAGTCCGTGGTGCAGTGCGAGATCGATGAGGTGCGTTGGGCTCTGCGTGGCTCGGAGGGCTAAAGCGGCTCCTTCTCCCACAGCATCCCCGGGAGCTGCTGCTTCACCTGCTGCTGCCTCTTCTCAGCAGCCACAGCCCCTTTGCTGCCGGTTCTTTCTGGCGTGACACCGCCAGCGCCACCTCTTTGCCTTCCCAGTCATCTACGTGGCAGCTGGCTGCCTCCTGCCTGTGATTCCTTACACACACACGTAGAGTAGAGGCCACTGTGGGATCTGGAGGAGAAGAGCTCTGGTTTTCTAAAGTTGCTGCTTTTGCTCTCTCCCTCCCCTGCAGAACAGAGCTCTGGTCCTGCCAGAGGAGGATGGTGACTTTGTTAAGCCATGTCTTGTATCTGAAGGCAGGAAATAAACTAGGGGTTATTTGTTTCCTTGACAGATGGGCTGGTTCTCTTTCCCTCGGTCAGTTTGTGTGGGTGTTGTGCTTTCTTAGAAAGTTTTGCTGGTTCCTCAGAGCGAGGCTGAATTGCAATTGCTGACTTGCAAGGCTGAATGGGAATTGCTGCTGTAAGAGGCTGCATACCCAGTCCACTGAGCTAAGGAGACACACGTACCTGGTTTAGAGCAAGCCCTGTCTGACAGCAGGATATTTTTTTGTCTCTGCCATCTGTGAGAAGCTGGTAGTGCTCCTGGGCCTTGGATAGTGTGTTGTCATTTTAAAGAGAAAACTGTGCCTTATGGAGTGGTCTCTGCGATGACTGTAGAGTGGAGGTGGGGATCTTGCATCCAGAAACCTGCTGGTGTGGTTTTATTTAATAAAAAGTCTGTCTGGGATCACCTGAGCAAGTGATGTCTGCAGGGATAAAAAGTACACAACAGTCAGATCTGTAACTATTCTCTTGCTTCCTCGGGGAAAGCTCCTGAGTTCTTGTTGAGTTTGGCAAGGACAGACCTAGAGTGTCGCTGAGCCCTGAGGCCATAGCAAAGGGCTGAGTGGAGCTTGTTGGCTGAAGATGCTGACAGCTCTTGCGGAGTAGGATTTGTGCTGAAGGCATGGAAGGAAATGAGTCATTGTGCCGTTCTTTCAGCTGCAGCTGCACAGTAGCCTGAGAAGTGGCTCCTTGTAGCCCTCCCTGACTCGCTTGTGATCTCTCTGTTGCAGGATGTGATCCAGGTATCCAAGAAGTATCTCCCGGGGATGGCAGTGGGCTATTCCAGTGCTAAGCTGACTTTGCACGTGGGAGATGGTTTTGAGTTCATGAAACAAAATCAAGAAGCCTTTGATGTGATTATCACAGATTCTTCAGACCCCATGGGTAAGAATTCTGGCCATACAAGGTTATCATTTTCCATACCCTTCCTTTTCTGCCTGCCTCTTGGTGGTAGCTAGTCTGCTTGGGCTCCTTTAAATTGAAAGGATTGTCACCGACTTGGCTCTGTTGTAAGTGAAAAGGAAGGATAAAGACCAGAAAATTGTATTAGCAAGTCTTCAAGCCAGCTGTCGCGTTTCTCTCCTTAAAATTCAACTCTAACAGCTATTGCTTCTGGCAGAGGGTTGATCCTTGAGCCCATCAATCCCACAGGGGTACAGCCGTGCTGGCAAAGATGGCTTTGCACACGTGTCTGCTAACAGTGCTAGCAGTGGCTCATGTGCTGTTGCTTCCTAGCCTAAAGATGGCTGTAGTGAGGTGGTTGTGTTTCTGAAAGGGAAAACTGAGGTAGAAACAGACAAAATGTTGTTGTGCCTCATTTTAGGGACCTGGTGACAACTGCCTGAGTCCCCTTTGCTCTTGCTATAGTCAACACAGAGAGAAGCATCTCTAAAAGGCAGCTTAGAGGAGGAGTTCAGCTTAAAAAATTCTCAGTGAAGCAAGAGGCAGCTCCTGGGACTTTTCTTTGTGAACTCTTGGGCTTGCTGTTGAGCAAAGCTAAAATTCTGGAGGTTCTGCTGTGCTAGGTGCTGCCTGGTGGTTCATCCAGGATCAAAGCTTTTTACTGTGGGCACTGAAAAGATGTTTGAAGACTGAAAAGACGTCTCTTCTCCTGTGCACATTGGGTTCAGACCTCTTCCATCTTAGCCTTCCTCTAGATAAATCTCTTATTTCTCTCCCAGGTCCTGCAGAAAGCTTATTCAAAGAATCTTACTACCAGCTGATGAAGACAGCCCTGAGAGAAGACGGGATTCTTTGCTGCCAAGGTGAGGATGCTGTCTCTGGCACAGCATGAAACACAAAGGGACTCTTTTACTGGGAGATGCAGGGAATGAAATCCATTCCAGCTCCCAAGTACAGGAGTGGGTTTGACCTGTTGACGTCAACACATTAGCAGCTGTTCTGCACTTAATAAAACTGGCATAAGGGTCTTATCTTGCCTTTGAAACCACATGAGCTGCACAGAGTAGAGCAGGTTTGGACTTGGAACTGCTGTTCACCTGGCACAGAGGGGCAGCTCTCACCTCATGTCGTGTCTTCCCTTCTCCCTGTAGGTGAGTGCCAGTGGCTGCACCTGGATCTCATTAAGGAGATGCGTCAGTTCTGCAAATCTCTGTTCCCTGTTGTGGAATATGCCTATTGCACCATCCCCACATATCCCAGCGGGCAGATTGGCTTCATGCTCTGCAGCAAGAACCCGGTGAGTTTCAGCCACCTGAAGTGTTCTTTTCCACTCCCTGTAAGCATCACAGAGCCTGCCCCAGGCTGTCCCTCACAGAGCTGGAGCTGTGACACCGAGCTCTCCCAGCTGTGGGGTTTTTGGGCTCTCCCTGGGGCTCAGCTCAGGACCCCTGAGCTGCAGCACAGCTTGCTCAGTGTTGGCTGAATGCAGAATTGGCCTATAACATTGCCAGCTGTCTTTAGAAAAGGACATGGTTTTCTTTCTACAACAACAAAGCTGGAAGGCAGGAAGCCACTACCAATTCCAGACTCTATTAAAGCTTTGGCTTATTGATGCTGGCTGTTGTGTGTGAAGTAGCACCTGCTTGATAAGAATAAGCTTTTGACTGGTAATTGGCTCATACAGAGGCTTCCAAGTGAGAGTCAGTGTTAGGACGTGGGCTGGTACCTCTGTGTCTGACCACTGCGGTCTGTTCTCTTCCCCGTCTGCTGTGTTTACAGTGAGTATGGGATGCAGCTGCCACCTTGGTGCTGCTGCTGGATTTATCTGGGGGTGCTGGCAGCATGCACTGTGTCTAACAGCACAGATGTGGGTTCTGCTCTGAGCAGCTAAAGCTTTGCTCCTTAGATGCTCAGGCACAATCTGACAGCTTCATCAGGCACGTGTCTCACACACAGTCTGACCTCATACTCTGACATCTGTGAATAAGGGCTTGTCACACAAGATTCAGAGTGTAAACTGTGGGGTGGGAGCTGTGCAGAACCTTTGACCTCAGACTGAACAGAAAGTCATCTGTTTTCCTACAAGTCTTCTTGGTTCTCTGGGTGCCTGTCACTCAGAGATTTGCTCCTTACCCAAACTCTACCTGACTTCTTTATTGCAGAACACAAACTTCAGGGAGCCTGTGCAGCAGCTCTCACAGCAGCAGGTAGAGGAGAGGAATCTGAAATACTACAACTCTGACATTCATCGGGCAGCTTTCATCCTGCCAGAGTTTGCACGGAAGGTAAGCGAGGCTGCGCTGCTCTTACTCTGTCATGGACAAGGTCTCCAACTTTTCTTTGGCAGGAGTGGGTTTACTCAGGACTGAGGAGGATCTCCTGCAGCCCTGAAGGCTTCTGTGGGCGAGTCAGAGCAGGATGGTATTTTATATGACATGGCAGAGTGTGAGTCAGGCTGGAAAGTTGGTTCAGTTTGGAACTGTCCTTTAGGTTGATGTCCTTTGCCTTGGTGGCAGGTCACTCCTACCTCACCTACCAAAACTAAACCCAAGAACCTGCTGAACTGGTGTTTCCCACTGGAGAGTTCTGAAAGTTGTAGATAAAATGTGGTTGTGGTTTCCAGTGGGTAAAGAAAGGATGCTGTTCAGTCTGCCTTCTTGAGGGATGGTCTGTGTTTTGCATCTTTCTGTCATCTCCAAACTCTGTTGCAACTGCAGATTCCAGGAAAAAAACCTCAGAGCGTTCTCAGTTGTGGTTTGGGGCCGTATTTCTGATGAGAGTAAGAGCTGCAGCAGGTCAGTCCTGACCTTTCTTTGTCTTTGGGTGTCTCCAGGCCCTGAGCGATGTGTGAGACTGAGAAGCTGCTTCCTTCCTTCAAGGTGGACCCTGAGATCGTCAGTGATGTGGTGGGGACCTTCCCAGCAGATTTGCTCTCCACTGTGTGGGATTGTTTAACCCTTTGCCAGCCAACATTCCCTTTGATGATGTGTTAAAGATGATGGGGCATAAGCCAGATGAGACTATTGAAAAGGTCCAGTGACTTATTGTGTGAGGTCAAAACTGGTTTGGTTTTTTTTATTTTTTCCAGTGCTGGAAACGTAAAATGTCTTTTCCCTTTCTCTTCTCTCTGCCCCCTGTTCTAAATTCTTTCATCTCTGTGCCACTCCATCCCATACAACTGACATATTTATAACTGACACATATTTCTGCCTGGTGATCTTCTGAAAACCTGGGAAGAGTCCAGAAGTCACTGACTCAGCCTTAAGCACAGAGGGGGAGAGCTTTGTGTGCAGAGCTGACTTGCTCTCTCTCTCTCTCTCTCTCCTGATGGGAGCTCCCCGCTGCTGCTGGGATGTTTTGACTGGTGGTGACGGGTCTGAGCCTTTGTGTCCCACTCCTGTGACACCCATGCTGGTCTGCAGCACAGTTGGAGAAGTCACAGAGCAAACTGTTGCCATTCACAGTAGGTCTCCCTCCAACCCTGATGGAGTAGCAGTATTAAACGCCCGCCGTGCAGGCTGGCAGCAAAGTCTTGTGGCNCCAAAGAATGTTTTATCAATATGGTGATAGGCGCTTTATATATATAAATATAAATATATATATATAAAAACCAAACCTTGGATCCATTGCCTGCTGTTGAGTCCTGGTGTTGGGAAGCTGTGCTGGCAAATCTCTCATCTTGGTCACACTGAGATGCCTCTGACCTTGTTATTTCTAATGTTGCCCCCAGAATCCCTGGATGCACAAGTTGGTTTTGCTCTATGAGGTGGACCTACCTCCTCTTTTAATGACTCCATGTGATCCACTGTGCAATGAGTATCTTCCCAGCACAGCCACCATGTGGTTGTCACTCCTTTGCAATTAATTAAGCCCTGGGCTCTGGTTAAAGTGACTTTGGTGTGCTTCTTTGGGGAGAGCATGAGGGTAAAAACGGAAGTTCTGAAAGTTTGCTGTGCTTCTCAGGAGAGACACAGCAATGCTCTGGAGCTGGTCTCACTCCCTCCCTTGTCTCTAGGGATGACAAGTTATCATCAAAAATAAGCTTTGGAGAGTGATTCCCTTGTGTGGTTTTGAGTAGCTGTCATCTTCTGCACTGCAGAAGTCAGTACTTTCTGCCCAAGCTGTTCCTTAGTTAATGCTGCCTCTGGTGTAGCTTTCCAACCTATTTCCAGCTGCCCATCTCCCTGCTGTCACCACGTAATTCCAGTCAATCCTCTGTCCCACAAAGTCACACCATCCTTTCCTCTGCTTATTGTGGTGGTTTCGTGGCTCTGAGGGCCTGAACCGGGTACCGAGCTCAAGCTGAAGAGGCTGGGAGCAGTCACTAGGTGGCATCAAGAGAAGAGAAAAAAGCTTTTTTCTGATGGCTGTATTTTTGGCTTGATAGGAGAAAACCAGAAGGAGCAGACTTTCGAACAAATTGGGATTGAGCTTTACCCTACAAAGAGCAGAGGTGGTGCAGCCCCTGCCTTCCTACAGCAAAGGATTTTAGTGTCAGTACCAGCCCTCCTGCTTCCTTCCTGATGAGACTTACAGCTTCTTTCTCAATGAAGAAGTTGCACCCTTTTTCTCTGTTAATTGTCCAAGCAACTGTCTCTCTCCCAGCTGATTAGTCAGGGTTATTGAGGCATTTTCATCACTCAGCTCTTGTGTTTTTATTATAAAGAGGAGGCCAGTTGGAGGCTGATTGAGGCTACTCCTCTTTAAATTGCTGTGGGATCTGAAGCCCATTCAGCCCTTCATCCTTAACAGAAAAGTACCTCTGGCACTTTCTCCTGGTATGAGAATCAAGGCCAGGACTGCTGTCCAGGAAGGCCTTAGTGTGGCTGCCAACTAATAACAAGTTCAAGGCTTCCACCCACCCTTGGTGAGTACAACAATGCCCAGGAGGGAAAGAGCTTCCTGAAACCTGCTACTACTCTCCATGCAGCTAATTACTCCTTTTGTTTCTCTGAGCTCTCTCCAGATTTGTAAGTTCAGTGAGTGGCCAGTGATGAGAGCAGGAAGAGTCTTTGCCAGCCGAGTTGCACACACTCTGTCTCCAGAGTCCTGTAGAATTTCCAAGTCATTTGAAATCACTGTTTTTTACAGTTTCAAATACCTCAGAGCCTTGTGATAGGTGAAGACAGAGATCAATTCCTGAATCAAGCACTCATTAACAGTGCAGCAAGGGGTTTGTGCATCTGTAGCTGGTTCCTTCTGAGTGCTTCAGGACTGTTAAAAGTTTCCCCCCCCATGTTGAGAGCTGCCACAACGTCTGTGTGCTGGGCTTTGGCACCACAGTCCCCCGACAGGCAGTTGTGTCTGCAGATTGATTATCCCTTCCACAAATGCATGTCCGAGCTGCAGGATGCTGCAGCCAAGGCCCCTGGGGGCTGAAAAGAGACCAGCAATTTGGGTAATGCCCAACAGGAGGAAGCTAATGGGGCCACGTAGAGAACTGCACACTGAGAGCAATCTTTGCAGTATCTCCAGGTGGGCAACTAAAAAGACTTGAGTGAGGGTTTTTTTTTGGAGTTGTAGCTGGCTTTGGCCCAAGGTTAGTCAAGTGAGGCTGTTCATGAGCAAAACCCCACAAAGATGTTTGTCTAGACACGCCAGTCATGTTCCAGCATCTTATTAAGCTGGGAGCTCTGTCCCAAGAAACATACAATATTATATCAGAGCAGGTGGAGACAAACCCTGATGGGCTCGAGCACATCAATTGCTTAAGCCTCTGGGCGCCTTTTGAACTGCCTCAGACTCTCTGCTTTGCTCACTGAACTAACTCAATTTCTAGAAGTTCAGAAAAGAGCTTTAAAAAGAAAAAAAAAAAAAAGAAAGAATTAAGAGAAATCTCTTGCCTGTATCTCTCGAGCCCTTTCAGGCAGTTAATTGGCATGAGTGTCGTATTCATCCAGAGCTAATGTTATCGGGGCCTGGCTGAATAATTGATGGAGCCTGGCTGGAGGAAGAGGCTGCTGAAGGAGGAATGACAATTCAGCCTTCGACAAAGAGCAGCAGCCTCAGTAAGCAAACAGCCAGAAAGGGAATGAGTGGCACCAATTCCAGGGAGAGAAAAGTTCCCTTGTTTAAATGGTGGAGGAAGAAGAGGGAAAAGTGTGGACAAGAGTGTGAAGTAGCTCAGTAAAAAAGTCAGGTATAATGTAGTCTAAAAGTAAGAGCAATATTAAATTAAGCACATGGGAGGGCTTAAAATGCCACCCTAAAATGCTGAGAATAAAATGTAAGAAAGGTTAGGGCTGGGCTGGCTGGGAGAGAGAGGCTCCAAGAGCAAAAAATCAATGGGGAAAGATAACTTGTATAGGAGGAATGGATGCCAAGTGGAAGAGGGGAGATTTAGGCTGGAAAGAAGAAAGAAGTTCTTTACTTTGAGGGTGGTGAGACACTGGAAGAGGTTGCCCAGAGGCTGTGGATGCCCCCTCAATCCCTGGAGGTGTTTAAGGCCAAGCTGGATGAGGCACTGAGCAACCTGGTGTAGTGGGAGGTGTCCCTGCCCTCAAAGCTGATCTTTGAGGTCCCTTCCAACCCAAACTATGATGTTAAGATGAGAAATTCAAACACATTAAGTGCTAAGAAGTCAAAGTGATGCTTTTTCCTTATTGTGTATAGGATGGAGTTGAGTACTTTTAAAATATGCTAAAGGTGGGAAATGAGACACAAGGAGTCTCCACAGTGATGTGTGAAGCAGAGAAAGGCAGGGAGGATTATTAGGAACTTTAGGGATCTCGGCAGCAGGTCTTTCAAGGAGGCCAGTTGGGTCACTGATGGGGTTTGAGTTGCAGAGGTGATGACAAGGTCTGGATAGAGCAGGGACCCCCCTGCAGCAGGAGGTGACTGTCTTCTGGTTACTCATTGCTTCTGCTGCAGCTCCAGGAAGGATTTTACTTAGCAAAGCTAATTCTATGAGCCAGGAATAAGGACAAAGTGATGTATGTGATGGCCCTGTGTGTGTTTCATCCTCTTCCAGCTGTAGGAGTAACCAGAACCCCAACGCTATCTGGAGCGCATGAATTAAAGCTCTCCCAGCCGAGCGGTCCCTTCTGTGCTGCTGGCGTCTCAGTGTCCCTCATGTAAATGTCCCTCCTGAGCTCTTTCTGACTGAATTTCCACAAAGGGCAGTGCATATGCAGTCCCTCAGGAAACCCAAATGGTAAAGGAACATTTCTATTCAAGTCTCAGAGTAGCTTCTCAGTACCTGAAGGGGGCTGCAGAAAGGCTGGGGTAGGACTTAGGGTCCAGGATGGCAGGACTAGGAGTAAGTGATGCAGATTGGAAGAGGAGAGGTTTAGGCTGGGGAGAAGAAGAAATAAGTTCTATGCTGTGAGGCTGGTGAGACACTGGAAGAGGTTGCCCAGAGGCTGTGGATACCCCCTCAATCCCTGGAGGTGTTTAAGGCCAGGCTGGATGTAGCAGTGAGAAACCTGGTGTGGTTGGAGGTGTCCCTGCCGATGGCAGGGGAGTTGGAACTAGATGATCTTGAAGCTCCCTTCCAACCCAAACCATTCTATGATAAGTCTCATCCAGCCAATCTTGCCAACAGGATGGGTCTGGAGTAGGAGAGGCCAGTTCATGAGTCAGTGGCAGTAACCCCAGGTTGCCCTCAGCCTGAAATGCCTCCTATCTGGAGCAGAGCTAAACCTTTTCATTTGAAACTATAGGTATTTTGAATCAGAACTTGTTTCATAGCAAGGACTTATTTTTGAGGAAGTTTTCCAGTGGAATAACTGAAATGTTTAACTTTGCATTTCGAGCTAACAAAAGGTTTTAAGTCTTTTTTTAATCCTGAAGCCTTATGCTCACCCTCCCCTCACCCCCATCCCCCTCACAGTCCCTTTGGGGCTGACAGAAGGCAGCAGAGCTCCCTAGAGAGCTGTTAGAGGTCTGTAGTCATGCGTGCTCTGACAGCAGCATCCCCGTGGTGTGCTCCCCTCCTCCTCCTCCTTTTCCTCCTCCCTCTCCCTGCACCTGCTCAGCAGCTCCCATCCAGAGGAGCGGCTGCAGTAGCTCCAGTCCCTGCCTTGGGTCTGTTGGATTAGTGCAGATGCAAAGCTGTGGCAGGAATGGCCACCTGCGTGCTTCTCCAGGCCCCTGGGGAGCACAGCATGAAGGAGTACTGCAGCCTGGCCTGATGAATGAGCTGTGATTTCAGACCCGTGAACAAATTGGTTTCCCCTTCCAGGAAGGCTGACAACTGGCAGCTGACTATTGCTTTATTTATTGCATTGCCCTTTGCAACCAGGGACTCGTGAGGGCAAAGAGAAAATGTTCCAATGACAGGGAAGCAGTGCCTCACCTTTGGGAACCAGACTTTGTTCTGGAAGCCTGATGCTATTCTGCTGTGTGCTTTAAGGCATGGTGATCTGAATCCAGACCAGGCAGCAAATGGGCAGAGGACAGCAAATATCCAGGCCATTGAGGAAAGCAATTGAGAAATTAATTTGTTCCTTAATGTGGCAGAGAGAGCCTTTGCTTTTGTGTTCCAGCAGTTCCAGCAGGGACTGCTTTCCAGAAACATAAAACCTCTCTCACTACATTCCAGAAATGTAAAACTTCTCCCACTACATGTTCCTTATGCACCTTTAATGACAAAAAGATGGAGGGCTTTTTTTGTGTCAGCATCTTCTGCTGTACTTCTGCATCTCTGCTGAACTCAAAATCCTTGGACACCCTGGACTTTTGAAGTTATTGTGAGCTAAATTTCTGCTGGAGCATCCCCACCCTAAGCAGGTTCCCAGGGTGTGCTGGTCTCAGATCTATCCTCACTGCAAAGGGCTAGAAACCAGATCAGACCGTGTGCAGCATGAAGGAAGAAGACTTCTAAAGGGGTGAGTCAGATAAGAAAAAGAAAGTGGCATGAGGAAATCAAAGCAAATTGCTCAGAAATATTTATTCCTCCAAGGGAAGACCTTTAACCTTTCCTGTACTGAGTGATAAGCATTTAGGAGTTGGCAAAAAAAAACCCTGTGGCCTTCTTAAAGGTCAGACAGTGAGTGCTTCAGGGAATAGGCAACAGTGGGAATGAACAACAATCCTTGTGCTACATGTTGAAACCTTTCCAGTTACTAAAAAGAGCAAATTTTATCACCATAGGGTTATTTTACTTCTTTTGGAAAAGGGGGTGGTGGCCATAGCCTGAGATGGGGGGACAGCAGTGGTGGGAGCAGAACCAGTGTGGTCTCTGCAAAGGGGCTGAAGCTTGAGGAGGACAGGCTGATGACACAGGGGATGGAACAGAGGAAAGGGCACTAGGAAAGGAGGAATCTAGAAAAGATCCTGAGGGATGCTGTAGCAGAACCCAGAGGGAAATCATTTGGATCCAGAGAGCCAGTCCTACTCAGGGCACTAGTGTCAGTGCTTTGATTTCCCTCCCACCCAGCCTTGCCCAGGGTATAGGTATAGATTTTGGCTGGGCAAAAACTGGGTTTGGTGCTGGCATGTCTGGGCAGAAAGACCCCAAAGGCAACACCCTGAAGAGCTAACAACTATTTTATTACTGCCCTTAAATTCCAGGAGAGATTCATGGCAGCCTGGTCACTGTTTACATCCCTGTGAGCCCCCTCAGAAGCTGATCTCTGTCTCAGCACATCATTCCTCTCTTGGTAGAACATTGTCACAAGTTGTGACCCCATTCACTCAATGAAGCATCAGAGCAAACGGCCCATTCAGAAGGCAGAGCTGCAAACAAACCCACATTGATTAGAAGAAGCAGTTTGGTGAGAGCAGATGGCCCTCAGCGTGGAGACCTGGCTGCACTGCTTCTTGCTGTCTGTCTCACCCATGGGTTGGAGTGCCCGGGAGCTTTGGTCCTGCCTCCCAAACATAACAGGATGTACCTTCTGCCTGCCTGTCAGCCCAGCCACATCTCACCCTCACAGGTACCTGCCCTTTGTTCCTCTTGAGCAGCCAAGTGTGCTTTCTCCATTTGCTCTTCTCCCACTTGCACCTCTCCTGGAGCAGATCTGCCGCGGGTCACTTGGCAGGTCCCTGGGATTTGTCTGCTCGCTGGAGCCTGGTGCTTCACTGCTCCCTTCCTCCAGCCCCAGGCTGGCTGGGAAGTGTTTGACAGAATCCATTATGAAGGGCTAGCACAGCAATTCTGATAAACTAGCCAGATCAGTTTGAAAAGGGAAGAGATAATGTTTCATCCCAAACGGGTGCGTGGAAGCCAGCTCGCACAAGGCGGGGGCGAGAAACAATGAGGTTACAAAGTTTTCTGAGGAAAATTCAATTCTAGAAATTGCTACATTTTCCCCCCCACCAGTCCCTATGACTCAGAAAAGGGTTGGTTTTTAATTTGTGTCTTTCAGAGAGGGAATCCAGCATCTTTTTTTTTCAAATACTCGTGGAAGTGATGACAGCTCAAGAGCATCCAGGGTGGTGTAAAACTGGCATTAGGAGTTGCATTATTTGCTTCATCGTGCTGTTTCCAATAACACTGGCAAGCTGTAGAGGCAGGGAACAATTTTTTTCTACCTTCTCTTCTTGAGTCTGCCACAGCATCCCCTTGGCCAAGTCACCTCCTTGTGGTTTTTCTTTTAATGGACTAAATTAGGGTAACAATTTACCTTTTGTGGGTAGGGTCAGATTGTCCTGAGGGAAAAGCTGTTGGAGAAAGGGCTAATTGTAAGATGTGATCTTAGCTTGTCTCTGCTTCTAGCAGGCATATGGCAGTGGGTGCTATCCCATGATGGAGACAGTGAGAAGCAGGTAACAGTGCTTTCTAGTTTGCAAGACACATTATATTAGTGCATAGCTACAGCCTGTGTTGTGCCCTTGTGTTGCTGGACATATTTGCATCCCACAGTGAGATGTTTTACTGGATGGAGACATCCAGATCCAAACACTCCTAGAGTATGGAGCTGTTTGGACACACAGGCTGAAGGTTCAAGCCCATATCCATATCCCAGAACTGGCAGCCAGACGTTTTACCTCTTCCCACTGAATCATCCAGCATTGCCCAGAGGTTTGTGCGAGCTGGTGGCCTGTTCTATCCAACAGCATGCTCCTGAATTCAGATGAAGAGAAAAGGCACAGGCAGTGCTTCTGATTTCTCAGAGTGAGGAAACAGCATGTTACTGGAGAGTCCCAAACCTCTGCTTCCCCAATCTCTGCAGGTCTGGCACATGGAAAGCACAGAGGCACTGAAGTATCCCACTCCAGCAGCCAAGTGTTAACAACCTCTCCAAAGTCTAATTTGCCTTTGATATAGACTTAATTGTTTGCGTCACCCACTGGGCTAGGGGGAGGGCTATAAAAGGGGCTGCAGCCATTGTCTGAGGCAGAAGAGAGCCCAGAAACAGCTCCCTCTCCCAGTCTTCCTCATTTCAGCTCAAGTAGTCACAGCCAGTACGTCATGCAGCTGGTGGCCAGCCTGGTGTCCGTTCTGCTGCTGGTGTGGAGCGTGAGAGCCACTGCACTGCCTGGAGAAGAGAGACTGGCAATACAGAACACTAGGGTGAGTATAATGCACCCTGGCTGAGGTGGGAGCAGGATGGAGCTGGAGATGGGGGGGGATAATAAGGTTAATTAGGCTTTACCTGATGCAAACAACCTTTCCACCCTTCTATATTCCGAGGCACTACAGCTTCCTGCACTGCTGAGGCACGGGCTATTACTACAGCTGACTGGCCAGTTTGTTTAGGAGAGGTACAGGACAGATACCAGTGAGCTGCAAAAGTGAAGTCTGAGCTAAGCAAAAAACTGACAGAAAAAAAAAAAAAAAGAGAAGAGAGAGAAAAGGGGAACATAATATTGCTGAAAGAGAGAATAAAACAGAGTACTAGGGGGAGAGAGAAAAGATACGTAATTGTTAAAATGATCAAGGGAGATGATATTTTAAATAGGACTCATGGGAAGGACAAATGTTTAAAAGATGGGTTCGGTAGAAAAGTAACAGAGGAATAATAAATGAAGTAATTATATCAGAATAAAATTGCTTTTTCCAGAGTAGTATTCACAAGGGGAGTTATACTGACATAGTTCTACTAGAATAATTACACTCTGAACCAGCAGAGCTCTATGCAGCGGCAGAACTTATTATAGCAATATAATTATCCTACCAACTGGCAAAACTCTAATATTATAATGGCTATAGGGCTGTAATAACTTTGTTTTGCTGGACTCCTTCCCTGAGAGGCCAAAGGGGTGAGAAGCAACCGCATAAGACAGTCCACAAGCAACTGCTCTGTTCCTCTCGCCCCGCAGTTGTCTCACCTGGGTGTTCCTTGCTGTCCCCTCTGGGCTGTGATTTGTCACTTTCCTCTCTGCCACTTGTAGTTCACAGCAGTGGTATCCATAAGGCTGAGGTTTTTCAGTCCTCAGATAATCTACCTGCAGAAGTGAAGGATCCCCATGTTGGTTTCAAAGGCACCAACTTCTCTCCTTTGTGTGTATCCGCATCGTTTTTTCTTAGTGTTGTCTCCAGCTCATCCATCAGTGTCTGACTGCTCCAGGAGTGGGCTCACATCCCATTAACAACATAAATGTCTGTGAGAAAGAAACATCCACAGTGTGAGGTGCTGGGGTTTGTGTTCGGTGAGGGATCAGGGCTTCTGCAGCTGGCTGGGATTAACCCTTCTGGGGATAACTGTAAACTTTCAGCCATAAATTCTTACAATAACAAATCCACCACTTAAAAAGTAAATCTCTTTCTGGTGCAAATCCTGGCTGCTCGGGGAAAGAAAAAAAAAAGAAACAGGTTGTATGGAATAAATCATCAAATAAAAATGAATTCAAGTGTAGTTCTTAGCCTGCTACAAACTATCAAAATAATGATAGAATTATAATAGATGGAATGATTCCCTATAGAGCATTATAAAGACTGAAAAAACTGTTAGATACTGATGAACCAACCACTACAGTCGCTGCTGCTGTAACTCAGACAAATGTTTTAAGTATAAAGAATATTGGGATTTTATATATAAACCATCATAAAATGCATCTGAGCCTTCTGATGTAGTACATCAGAATGTAGTGGATGTAGGACAAGGGATTGAGCAGCTACCCAAAGGTGAGCCAGACCCCTTCCCTGCTAAGATCTCGAGCTGCTGCCAAATTGTCTTGATCTCTTACAGCTCAGGAGCAGCTCTAAGCAGAAAAGATGTCGGCAGGGGATTAGTGCAGGGGAAGAGCTGCCTGGTTTCAGTGACAGCCACAGCCGATGGGGCGTAAGGAATATCCCCTAAGAGCAGGCTGAGCTTTGCCTTCCTCACCCCTGAGTCTGAAGCTGCTGCCTCTGCTTGGAGCAGGTTATTTAAAAACAGTATTTACAGCTGGGAAAGAAGCTTAAGAGGATGACATGACCCAGGAGACACATTTAGCTGGGTTCCCCGGTCCCAATCCATCTCCTTGAGTCTCAAGACATTCCTTGCAGGCTGGAGTAAGAATCAGGATGGGGACAAGCTTTTTATCTTTTCTCCTGTTACAAACATAGCATGTAATTTTTTTCTGTGCCTTGGTTTCCCTTGTGTGGAAGCAGAGTTAGTTAACAGAGCTTAGAAAGTGACTAAAACATGTACATAAACATTCCAAATAAGTGCTGCTGCCTGTCTTTATCCATCTTTGGAGTTGCTCACCAAGTGGTCCTTAGTGAATGCTGGTGCTGACAGCACTTCTTAGCAGTAAACATGGCAGTTGTGAGAAGTGATGTGGAAATGTGCTTCCAGCATTTCCCTTCTGCATGGGAAACAGGATCTGGTCCTGTCAAACCATCTATTCCAGCTTGTCCATTACCAGCTGTCTCCTCAAAGGAGTCACAGGATGGGAATATTCAGGCAAGAGGTAATTCCTCAGATTTGCTGGCTGTAAAATTAAGAGAAACCAGAAAACTCATGGCTTGTTACTGAGGGAAATCCCTCAAGCCCTGGACCACAGGCTGTGATCTCTCAGCTACTGCTGTGGCAGAGGGATGGAGTCATGGCTGCTCTTTCATTCTGCTTTCCTTCACGCTACTGAAATAAATGTTCTTGAAATCTTAGGATGGTTTGGGATGGAAGGGACCTTAAAGATCATCTAGTTCCAACCCCCTGCCATGGGCAGGGACACCTCCCACCACACACCAGCCTGGTCTTAAACACCTCCAGGGATTGAGGGAGCATCCACAGCCTCTCTGGGCAACCTTTTCCTGGGTCTCACCACCTTCAAAGTAAAGAATTTCTTTCTTATCTCAAGCCTAAATCTCCCCTCTACCACTTTGCATCCATTCCTCCTATACAAGTTATCTTTCCCCACTGATTTTTTGCTCCTGATACTTGGAGTCTCTCTCTCGTGGCCAGCCCAGCCCTATCCTTTCTTACATTTAATTCTCAGCAATTCAGAGTGGCATTTTAAGCCCCCCGTGTGCTTAGTTTAATATTGCTCAGGACTCATCCCCTTTCCCAGGGCTGAGGCTGGGCAGTGGGAGCAGCAAAGGGAGTTCAGGCTTACTCAGAGAGAAGGCAATTTGGCATCAGATGGAATTTAATTATCCCGGGCAGCAAGAGATTTCACAGGCAATTCGTGCCTATTTGTCAGCAGCTCTTCTCCAGTTGTGTCCCTGCCTCAGCTGGATGGGGGACAGAAGGGAGGAGACACCTCCACAGACGCAGATTCCTCTGCAGATGGGAGAAAGGATGAGTGTCAGGAGGATGGAGACAGGCTCTTCTCAGTGACCTTCAATGATAGGACAAGGGGAAGTGGGTACAGGCTGGAACACAGAAGGTTCCAGAGAAATGTAAGAAAAAAGGTAAAAAGAACACTGGAACAGACTGCCCAGAGAGGGTGTGGGGTCTCCTTCTCTGGAGACATTCAAAACCCATCTGGACGAGTTCCTGCGTGTCCTCATCTAGGTTTTCCTGCTCTGCAGAGGGATTGGACTAGATGATCTCTTGAGGTCCCTTCCAATCCCTCATATTTTGGGATTCTGTGAAACAGGGCACTGGAGGAAGCAGGAAACCAAGAAGGGACCCCATGAGGGATGTTTGCCTCCATCTCCATGTCTGCTGGGGACAGGACCTCCATGTGTCACTTTTTCCTGTTTTAAACAAGAGCAGGGTCGGTTTAGGTTCAAGGTTAGGAAAATTTCTTCCCTATGAGTGTGGTGAGAGATGGGAAGAGGTTGCCCAGAGAGGTGTTGGAGACTCCATTAATGCCTGCAGACACCCAAGGCCAGGCTTGCTGAGGCTCTGAGCAACCTCATCTAGTGCAGGATGTCCCTGTCACCGCAGGAGGTGGCCTTGGGAGATCCCTTCCAACCCTTGGTTCTGTGGTTGTCTCTGCAGGAACAGAGCACAGTCCGGAAAGACGCCATCCTGAAGATGCTGGCGGGGCTGCTGGACGGGGTGGATGTGGGGCGTGAGGCCGCCCCGGACCTGGAAGAGGAGGGCAAGCTGGAGGAGGAGCGTGCGGTGCTGGGGAGACTGGCCCAGCTCTCACAGCGGGACCGCAAAGCCCCCTGCAAAAACTTCTTCTGGAAAACCTTCACCTCGTGCTAGTGCTGCCCGGCCTGGCCCCGCCGGGTCTCCTGTGTGCAATCACCCTCCTCTCCTTCCGCTGTCCTTTCCCTGAGCCCCTTTCCTTCTCTTCTCCCCTCCTAAGAATAAAGCATGGCGCCTCGGGGATTCGTCTCTGCCTCTCTGCGCCCTGCCGGGCCGGGGTGGTGCGGGGCGGGCNTGGGGCGGCCATGGTGGGCGGCGGCCACTTTGGAGAGCGGCTTCGCAGCGGCGAGGGGCTGCGGCCGCTCATCGAGGCTCTCTCCATGCGGTGTGAGCAGGGATGTGGCCATCCTTAAAGCTGTTGCATCTTCCTCCTCCGCATCTGAGGGACCGGGTAGGTTTGTGGGTGTCCTCTGTTTCACAGTGTGTGGGCGAGGCTCAGGTGTTGGGCAGCCCCTGTGAGGAAGGCCCTCAGTGCTTTCCCTCAGTCGGGATAAGGTGCCATGCTGCAGTCTAGAGAGGGTGGTTTGGCTTCAGTCATGTGAGTGAGCAGCCTTTTCTCTTCCTTTTCACTCTGGCTGTGCTGGGGTTGCTGGGGGATGCACCCAGGTAGTGCCACAGGTCAGGAGGGGATACAGGGACATTGCCTGGTGGCCATTGGGCTTGTGGGAGAGAGAGACAGGCCCAGAGGCAGGCCCTGGCCTGCTTGTGCCTTAGCAGGAATGGCCAGAGTAGTTCTCCTGTTTGTTGTTTTATTTTGGCTTACTGAGGAGCTTTTTGGACCATTCTAGAACTGACAGTGAGAGATAAGGAAAGGAAAAGTTTTTGAGCTCAACACAAGTATTTCTCTCTGAAGGAGATTGCTGAGGCCTTGGTCTCGCCTCCTGGCACGAGGTATGGGATTAGCTTGGGTATTTGCTTTATTTCCTGGTGTTAACAAGTTGAGTTTCAGACTTATAGCCGTGCTGGGAGTGACCACACGAAATAGCAGAGCAGCTGTGTGTTACTGAGCCTTTTTCCAAGTCCTGAGTGGTGAGAAGTAGGTGATTATTTGTGGCCATTTGAACCATTTTGGGTTTGGAGGCCGGTGACCATGAGGTCCCTCATCTCAACAGCAGCATTGTGGATTAATCAGCAGCCAGCCAGTTCTCTTCCAGCTTCCAACTCCCCCGCTCTGCCCGAATAATGAGTGTTACAACTGCTCCAGCACCTTCTAGGGCTGGCTCATTGCTGCTGCTGCCTTGCTCTGTGTCAGGGATGCATTTTCACTGCATCATTTGCCGTAGAAATTTCTGGCTGTGTGTCTCCTGGTTTGCAGGAGGAGTTAGAGCCCTGTGGCTTGTTTTATTTTTCTCTCCATAATGAATAATAAGATCCTTGCTGGGGCGACTCAGTACATGGGTAATGGGATATGGAGCTTTCCAACTGTAATCCCTGGAGCACCCAGCCTAGGATGCAGGAGACTTAGTTTTATGCCTGACTTTGCTGTTGGCATTTGCATTTTATCATTACCTCCTTCTTAATACCTCAGTTTCCCTATCTTTAAAGTAGTGTGAAGGTTCTTGTCTCCTTTAGCATTTCTTCTTCAGATACAGGGGTGACAAGTGCTGTAGAGGAGCTAATTACAGCTGTTATTGTTACCAAGACCTGTGTAGCAGTATGAGACAACCAGGATGCTGGTGTCTTGGAATTGTTCTCAGTTGCCTTATTATCCATCATTAAATCTTGTCTGTGATAACAATGTTGAAGACAGTGTGTACTGAAGATGAGAAAAACCCCACAGCACACAGAGACAGAGATTGCCCCTGCCAGAGACTGTCTGTTCAGCAGGCTGGGTATGTGGCATCATTTAGTGGCTCCTGGAGGAGAGAGTTGATCCAGCCACTCTCAAGGATGGAAGTAAATTTGGAAGTTGGGTTTTTCTTTCATCCCTGCAGATGGTTCCTGCCAGTGGAGGCTGAGGCTCTCTGGCTGAGCACCAGGCAGGAAGCCTCCACTGCCAGTGCACGTGCTGTGGACAGGGGCCAGCACAGTTGAGGCAGCTTCTTTCATCAGCACTGGAAATCAGTGTTTGAATTGAGTGGAATTTTGCATTCTCCTTGGTAAGTCTGTGAGCTGAGGCAGTGTGAGATCCTGGCTAATGATGGCGTTTAATATGAGTGAGTGTAGCATGATAAATCAGTTCAGTGGGAGGGACTTAATGAAGTGTTATAAATAACATGTCATATGTATGCGTTTTCTATTTAAATTTTCACAGGAGAACTCTGAATCTTGTAATGGTGTATGTCAAGTAGAAGGGAGCCAGAAGTATATTTCTTTCTTAGATGCAACAGCCAGTGCATTTTAAAATCCTGCCACAGCTCAGAACAATTGTGTGTTTACAGCAAAATGGATAATAACTGTAACCTATCTCCATACTTTCAAAACCACCATACTTTTAAAAAGTGAAGGACACACTTTAAAACTATGCCAGAAGGCAAACTTTTAAAATCAGCTAGCAAGCAGTGTTGAACACAATTCAATATGTTGTCCAGTGGTGTTTGCTGGTTTGTTTTTTTTTAATTTCTTTTTTAAATTTTTTAACCTGAAGCTACTTAAGCTTCGAGCTGCAGGCAAGTGAAAAAATTATCATGGGACAAGGGAGAGTTTTAGGAGAGAATAGGGAGGAGGGGGGTTGGCACTAGATGATCTTTAAGGTCCCTTCCAACCCAAGTTATTCTATGATTCAATGATAAGCTCAGACATGAACCTACAGCACATTCAGTAGCCAGGGTTAGTTCTGTTTGTGCCTTTCCTATCCCATGATAAATGTGAAGTAGTCCAAGGCAGCTTATTGTTGGGTGAAAACAGAGTGAATCTCTTTTGTTCTGAGATCAGAGCACATGCAGATGGGGACAGATAGGGCAGAGGAACTTGTGAGGTGCTAATTTGAAATCTGGTACCCTCTGTGGTGGCTCGTTTGTACGTGCTTTTAGTAGTGAAGACCTTGTTTTAATCTGTACTCTCAGGGAAGGCAGCAGGGAATCAATACTTCACAGTGTGCATTTTCAGCCTCGAACAAAGGGAAGAGTTGCAGTCTCAGACTTCACAAAAATACTGTGTGTCTGCAGGTAGCTGGCAAATGGAGTTACATTTAGAGGGATCACAGGAGTACAGCCTAGTCTGGTGGTTCTGTGCCTGTCCTCATTGCTTGTGCTGTGAGGCACCTCTAACATTGATCCCAGACACAGAAAATTAAGGTTAAACCTCATATTTCAGTGAGAATAAACCATAATGTTGCACAGCCTGTCTTTTGTCTTATGTTGTTGCCATGTTTGGCTCTGCTCAGAGACAAACGTGTTTGAAAAACAGAGTCAATTTTTTTTTTTAATCTATTTTAATGTTGATGGTATATCAGCAGTCAGATACAAACTGGGAAAGGAGTAACTGTGTTTGCACTAAAGGGAAATCTATTTTCCACTGACTGAATTCTGCTGTTATTTTTGGTCGTAGATTAATGTAGTGGCCCACAGAATGTGTTCTGACAGGCTGCTTGTTTTTGACAACCTTCATCTGATAAGTTGTCCATTTAGATAGCAACATATTTGTCACATCCCTGTGACACAGAAGTGCTGCCTTTATTTATCTTTCTTGGCAGTATGGGCTAGGAGATTTGCCTTATGCCTTGGGCTTAGTGGTGGGAGATAGTCATCCAAGAGACATTGTTTCGTGCTTTGTTCTAACCTTCATGCCTTGTGTGCCTCTCTCTGCCTGTGGCTCTGCTGCCTTGCCTGTCACACTAGGTTTTGGTGAGGGAAGGAGTAACACAGGTCAAATAAGGCATTTATTTGTTCACTGTGTTTGTTATTCACTGTAAATAGTTTGTTCAGTGGCCTTATTCTCTCAGCTCTGGAAGCCCCTCTTGTGAAGTGGGCTTTGAAGATTTAACTTCAGTGTCTTCTCAGAGCTTCTGTATTCACAAAACTCTCAGTGACAGCAGCTGTAAATGCTTTTTATATTCCATGGGGACTGCTCAGGTGTTACCTTGACCATTCAGAATATGCAGGAGCTTCGTGTAAGAATGAGCAACATGGGAAATGGCTGAGAGGATGTCTTAGACAGTGGAGTTTTCCTTTCTTTGCTGAACCCTAATAGAACTCAAGGGGATGTGAGAGGAGGATGCCAAGGAGCAATAGAGAGTTGCCAGAGCATGGTAGTTTTTCTAGATGAGGTCAGAAGGACAGGCACTATTAATGTGTTGTGTGAAGGCTTGCATTCTCCTTCTGATTTTCCAACCTTCAGGCATTTACAGAATACATTTGGGAGGTGAAGAAAATCTGAACAATTCAAATCTATGTCTTTCACCTCCCCAGAGAGTGTCTTAGCCTCAGCAAAGGTTGTTCTCTAGAGGGGCCTCAGTGCACAAGGGAGTAAGTGGCTGTGTCAGGAGAGAGCAGACTGTTTCCCTGGGCTCTGGCATTCAGCTGGGAATGAATAATTTCTGTTCTGGCTGTACCTTGGGGACCTGGAGGTCTCTTGTTTTGAACCAATTGTTTATTGTAAAGACAAAAAAATAAATTATAACTGGGAGCTTGTTGAATTTGGCATAAAACCAGCAGGCCAACTTGCTATTGTAAGGTTGCTGTTGAAAATGTCTTCAGTTTCACCATGCCGTGCTTGGCTGGTGCATTTTCGTCTCTTCTTGACAGAGAGGAGGAAGCCAGGGATTTATAGCTGTGGAAAGCTGCCCACTCCTGGCTCCTGCATTCCAGAATTTGGGCCAAAGGCTTTTGGTCCCTTAGATGATTATTTTGGAGTTCATTATTTTAGACACTTTGGAGCTTTAGTCACTGTTACATGGAAGGGTCCTCAAACTTGGTTGATTTCACTGTAATTTGTATTTATTTCAGCAAGAGCATATTGGCTAGATAGCTCTGGGTGTATTGCTGAACCTAGCACAGGCAGCAGCTTGATTAATAGAGAAAAAGGAAAGTATTTCTATGATAATATTTTATACAGAGCTTGTAACTTTTCCATCTGGGTCAGGACTCTGTGTGGGAAGTTCCCTGCTCAGGGTAAAACCCAGAGATCATGTCTCCATGGAAGAAGCCTTTTTTGCTCTGAGAGCACTGCTTCTGTCCCTGGCCTTGTGCTGCTCATCTAGTCAGGGGTAAATCAGTCCCATGGTGAGAGGGCCCTGCCAGAAGCTGAGGTGCAGGTGTACAGAGTGGGAGCTGCAGCTGCCTGAAAAGCCATGATTTTACCCAGATTCCAGAACCATGGGGAGCAAACAGCAGTCTTTAGGCTCTAAAATACTGGCTTGTAAATGATGCTTATCTTTGTCACTGAACAGATGATTTTACCCACTGCTGGGAGTCAGCAAGCTGCAAAGTGCTCTTCCAAGAAGGCTAAGTGAACCCTCTTCAGTGCTGCAGGGCCAGCTTGTCATGCCATGGGACAGAGAAGGCTAGAAGCAGAATGGCTGAGAAGAAATGCCACTGGTGGTCTTTTGCTCCATTCCAGAATAAAAATGGGAGTTCCTCCATAGTGCAAAGCTGTCTGAATAGTGTGTGGCTCAGAAGCCGTGTGAGAGTGTGTATAAACCCAGTGGAGTGAAGGAAGGGAAGGTCCTCCCTCCATTCAACCTTTGTCAGCTCCTGTATGGGTTGTGGGATGAAGGCAGGCAGAGAGACAGGTTAATATGGTTCCTGTTTCTGCTCTGACAGCTGGTCAGTTCTGGCTGCAGGCCTTGGTAGCCTGTGAATGGCAGGCCATAAATCAGAGCTGGCACTTAAAAGAGGAACTGTAATGAAGGCTGAGAGACTCAAGGAGGATTGTTTCCCTGATTCCTATCTCATTTTCTCTCGTGCATATCAGACACTCGCCCTGTCCCTTAGAAACGTTTAACAAGGCTTCACTTTGAAGACAGGCTGCCTGGTAAATGAGATGTCATGGGCAAACACTGCCCTAGCATTAAGGAGATTATTTCCAAATAATTTGAAAAGACTTAGCACAAGGGCAGGAATTACAAATAACACTTTGGAAAGTTGGGGATAGCTATACAATCCCTTGGGAACTTTCCAAAGTAGAGATACAGAATACTCAAGAAGTCCATTTCCTAGAGGGTGAACCACAGAATGAGGGGGTGTTCTCACTTGTGGCTCCTTTTGCTGTGTCTGCATGAGGCTTTCATAATATCCAAACAGTTGTTTAATTTGTCATCACCATCTGTATTGCAGGAGGCAGTGCAGTCCCTCAGCTGAGGCTGGTTCAGCAGCCTGTCAGGCTTTCTTAACAGAAGGTCTGCCCCCCAAAATGCTGCTTCTCCTCCTGAAGGTCTTTCTATCTGAGTAGAAGTGAGAGAGGAGAGAAGGAAAACGAGAGAATGTTCAAGTAATTTTCAAGGGCATCAGCAGAATGGTGTAGAATTGGGCATTGATCTGTAGGCTTCCAAATCCAGTTCATTTGAAACTTTGCAGCTTTGGATTCCTCACCTGTCTGAAGATTGTGGTGTATTAGAGGGGAATATTACAGTGATTCAAAAATAAAAACCTCACAGTCTTTGGAGGCTTTTCTTAAATGAAAATACATTTCAAAGTGAAAAACCATTTGGTCCATCTGTGTCCCATTACTAAGCTGGGGCCATCATCCATTTTCATTAGGCAGGGCCTGAGCACGTGGGTGGGGACAGAGGCCCAGGCAGCTGCCCTGGACACCGGGCTAAAAAGCACCATATGGAAAAGCCTAATATATGTTAACAGGCATCAGAGACCAAAATTGAAAGAGTAATGGCCCATCCACATGCAGTAGCCTCAATGAGACAAACTCTCAGCACCAATCTGTCAGCTGCAATTTTGGGTCATTACAGTGCTGCTAAGCAGAGGCCAACAGACAAGTTAGAGTAATCTGACTTCAGGAAGAATAATTCTTCCAGCTCTGCTAGCTCTCTGGCTCAGTTTCCTCCTTGATAACATACATCAAACAAAATATCTTCCTTTCCTCAGAGATTCTTCCTACCAGGCCTCAGGGGATAATCCCAGCCAAACATTTAAATTACATGCAATGATCTTTTAATTTGCTGGCTGCTTGGTGGCTCTCTGCAAGACCTAAACAGAGCAGACTCTTTCCCTTTTGCCCACCCCACAGAGGTGTACCTGTGCTGTTTTCATTTTGATCTCCCAGGGTTGCTTCTTTTAGTTTTGTTATCTAAGGAAGTAGAGAGTTTGTGTTCTGAGTGCCTTGGCATTCAGGTTGGAATCTGGGGTAGGTCCTGCATCCTTGTACCATGTTAACTCCTCATAAAATCTAATGATTTCATTTGCCTTTCTTTGCATTAGAGCTGAACATTGATGGAGCAATCCTTTTCGAAGCTGGTAAATGACTTGCGAAGCTCCATGCCTTGCAGGCATCCTGTCAGATGTGTAACCCCCAACTACTATCTCTAAATGAAACTGGCATTCCTGGTGGGTGCTGTTCTAGGAGCTGAGAAATCTCCTAATTGCTTCACGGGGACAAACTGAATGCTGAATGAGAGTGTGATAGGTTCAGGGAAGCCTTTTGATTAGCCTCACTCTATTCACAGCAGGGAGTTCCTGATGGGATCATCCTTGGTTGGTCTTTGTGTCCTCTGGTAGAGAAATTTGTCATGTTTTTTCTTGCTGTTCTCTGTTGCTGTCCCCACTCTGCCTTCCCTGCTTTGAGACTTCATGTTGGACAAGAGATACATGTCAGACGTGTGTTACTTGTCCTTTGTGTTCCTCTGTGCTGTTTGGAGGCAGGATCACCCCAGGAAAATGTGTTGGCTTTGCCTGTAACATGTACAGCATCTTCCCTTGGAGAGAAGACAGCATTGTATTTCGTGGCTTTGGCTCCAGCTCTGAGTTGTAACCAAACTCTCTTCCCAGCTCTGACAGCTGCTCCAGTGAAGTCGGGGACTTGGAGCCAGCCCAGCAGACAAGCTGCAGCTACCAAGGATGTGGGTGGGAGCAGGCAGTAGCTCCATGAGTAGGTTCAATTTTTGAGAGTCAGGGTAATGGGCCTGGGGAGACAGGCAAAGGGAAAAGAGATTCTGACATACGCAGTCCTTATGCTTATTTTTTCAGGCTCTTCCCCCTTACCCTACTCTATATGCTCTCAGTCTGTGTACTTATCTTCTGATGCCAGTCACTCGATTTGATTTGTAATGAGGGTGTCCTCTGATTTGTAATAAATGTCTTTTCCTTTCCTGTCTGTGTGTTCCTTCCCCCCCCAGTCCTCTGAACTCCTCAGTGCAGGAGGATTGGATTTAGCCACGGCAGAGCAAGCATGGAGACTGTCCCTTAGGGCTCTGCAGAGGCAGCTGGCATTTGGGAAGTGAGGGGCGATGGGGAGCAGTGTCTTTGGGGATCACATCAAGCAGCTCTTATGTTTTTCTCTCCTGTTTTGTGATGCAGTAGAGGCACTGCTAGGGTAGATGATTGCACTGGTGTGTCTGAGGAGCCAGGAGGACTTTTCCTCCATCCATTAACCAGCAGAGGCACTGTACCTGTGTTTTGGATCTGTAGGCACTCTCAGATGCTTGCTGTCCTGTTTATTACTCCTGAAGCATCTGTTCCTGGCTGTCATTGCAGCTCTTTTCATGGAATTGCAGTCAAAAGGCAGGAGCTGCCTTTCAAAGGCCCAGAGGGGTTTTGCACAGTCCATTTGAAAATAGAGCTGTCTGTGACTTTTTTTGATTAAATGGATGTAGGGCTGTATTGTCCTGGGACTCGGGTTCTGTATTATTATGTCTGGCTTTTCACCCTCTGTAAACTTAGGCCCATCTCCTGCACTGGAACAAGAGTTTTGTGAGAAACCTAAATGCAGAGCTGGAAAAGAGCAGTCTGTAAGCAATGGAGTTAATAAAGCTTTAAATCCTATAGTGCTGGCCCTCCCAATGGAATTCCCTGAAGTCTTACAGTAGTGTGAAATATCCAAGTGTTTAAAGGAAATTTGAGTTTATTGCTCAGTGAATCTCCTAGTATTTTTTTTTAATCTGTCATCTCTTAAATTTGGGCCTGAGTATTACTGTCCCATTACAGAACCACCTAATCAGACTCACTCACTATTCTGAAATCCTGTGATGTTCCCTGTTACTTTTTGTTTCAACACCTTCCTACTCTGATAGTGGAAGAAAACATATTTTGAGTAATGTGCTCTTTGCACTAATAGTAATGGTAGATCAGCTGGTTGGAGGAGTGTTGCCCAGCCAAGCTCTCCTTTCTCCCCCATGCAGACTCTATCTGGAGCCACTCAGAACCTCCTCCCACTGCCTGCCTTCCCGCAGAGCTGTGATGCCATGGCTGCTTCCAAGAGCCTGCAGCATTCCCAATCCAGCCACTCCATCTCTGCCTCTCCTTGTCGTTTACTGCAACCTCATGTACTGATTTTTAGTGATTGCTGTTCCCAGAACTCGGCAGGCTGAAGGGGGTAGAAGGGAGATAAACATCAGAGTTCAACATCCAGACAAACACAGCAGAGCACACACAATAAATACATCCGCCCCCAAATGCAAATACATCAGAAGAGGTTCCTTCCCAGGGCTCTGAGCAGAGCAGGCTCAGGCAGGAGAGCAGCACCATGAGGTGAGTGCTGTCACAGGGACCTCCCCTGCTCTTCTGGCCACTTGGCTTTGTGCAGCACAAGTGTGATTCTCATCTTGTTTAGCTGTTAGTACAGTTATCTCCACTGCATCCTCCTCATTTCTTCCATTGTGAAGTGATAAGGGTGTTAGGTATGAGCATTTCAGATGGTGCTGAGATAGCTGATTTGGAATCAAGGCTGGCACCTCAGATTTGTGGTTTTTAGGGTATGATCTAGATTAATGTTCACTCTTTGTTCCTTTGACACAGGCTGTTTGTCCTGCTGGCTGTGCTTTACAGTGGAGTGAGCAGCAGCATTGTCCTGCAGAAAATGTATGGGAGGATCACATCCCCCAACTTCCCAAATGTCTACCCAAATCACAAGGAGAGAATCTGGAATATTACTGTCCCCAAGGGATATTGTGTCCGCATCTACTTCACCCATTTCAACTTGGAGCTGTCTTACCTGTGTGAATATGATTATGTGAAGGTATGTGAAGGGCAGAGTGTCATGAGTAGTTGAAAACTATGTATTGATGTTTCTGGACATGTGCAGGACCAACAAAACTCTTTTAAGCACTTGATTCTAGTCTCCCAGCAAAGTTCAGGCTCAGCTGATTTCTGTGTAATGTATTTATTGATGCCTATGGGACCAGGAAGTAGAACTGATTGTCATGTTGGAAGATCTGAAACTTGAGTTCTTTGTACTGACAAAATTCTAGTGTTCCTCTCTCATGAAGCAAAAGGTTTGAAATTTTGCCCAAAACAGTATTTGAGCTTCATTTTGCAGAAGTTACAGCATATGTTGTAAATTCACATGTAGTGCTTTACAGAGTATAATGGGAGACCTTAAAAGTGTGATAGTCTAAACAAGACACTGTCAGCTGGTTGCAAACGTACATTTGTGACACTTGCTGTCATGTATTTGCTTTAAAAGCACAAGATAAATGAGGAGCTGGAACTGTAATAAGTGAATCATAAAGAAAGTCAGCATTTTAAAGGGTCCTTTCACTATATGTCTTAATTTGTCAGGGTATGAAAGCTTTTTTATTCTGTTTGCCTCTGGCTTTACCAAGTTCTTATTGTCATTGAGAGAACCAAGTTAATGAGTACATTGTAAACAGAGCTTGATGCTTGTAGCCTAGGCTGGCATCACAGCTTTGTGGGGCCTCTGAAAGGGAAAAGGGAAGTAAAATTATGAACCTGAGTCACAGAGAGTAGAGAAAGTTTTCTCTTTTCTGCTCCTGGATGTGGACTGACCTCCAGAAGCAGGCTCTGAAAGCATCCAAGCCTCCTTTCTCACACCATTAAACACATGCTTTACAAGCCCATGGCAGCAGGTGCTCATCTGGTGGATTTGTCTGCTCGTTTTGCAGCTGAGCTCTGGTGGGAGGACCTTGGCTACACTGTGTGGAAAAGACAGCACAGACACCGAGGAGGCTCCAGAAAACAAGACCTACATCTCCACTGACAACAACCTCATGGTGGTGTTCCGCTCTGACTACTCCAATGAGAAACCATTCACAGGCTTTGAGGCCTTTTACGCTGCTCAAGGTGAGAAACCAGACCCTCGTGTAGGTGAGGGACAAGGCTCTGGTGGAGCTGGTCCATCCTTGTACTCTCATAGACTGTGGTTTCTGGTGGCAGAAGGTGGTCTCATTGGACAGAAGCAGATACAAAAGGACACATCAGTTGGAGCCTTTCAAAACCGAGTGGCGCAGACCAAGACAAGGATGTTGGTTGCCTAAATCTGTGTTTCACCCCTTAGATATTGATGAGTGCAAGCAGCTGGTTGATGGTGAACCCCTCTGCAATCATCACTGTCACAACTATGTGGGAGGCTACTACTGCAGCTGTCGGGTTGGCTACACACTGCATGGAAACATGAGGACATGCACAGGTTGGCTTTTACTATATTGGGAGATGCTTCCCTACCTACTACATCCACTTAAATCCAGTCCTGACACTAGCAAAAGGAATGGTTGTTTTCAGTATTCTCCGTGATACAGAGGGTTAGTCAGGGCTGTGGGCAGAGACCCTGGTTTGCAGAGTGGCTGTGGGCTGATTGTTGCCATTGGGGACAGCAGTAAAATGATGCTCTGGCAGCTGGTTTTGTTCATCCCTTAGGCAGCATCCACCTGTGTTGAGCTTCAGACAGATTGAATGGAGAAGCAAGAAGTTTGTCTTCCACTACCCACTGCATTTGCTTCCACAGCTGCCAGTACAGCCAGCCTTGCAAAACTGGGTATAACTTGCTCCCTGGTGCTGAGAATACTGAGTATTGTGGAGTTAATTGGAAAAACTTATGATTGAGTTGTGAACTCTAGTGGAGAAGTGGTCTGCTTTCCCTTCTTGGAAGGACACAAGCCAAGAAGCAGCACCATCCGTGTATCACTGACACCAGATCTGCTTGTTACACAGATGACAAGGCCAGGCACAGATCTCTTGTTGAGAAGGACAGGCAGTGTGAGGTTCACCTTCCTGGCTCTGTTTCTGAGTTCCCAACTAGAGAAAGCTTCTGTGCCATCAGTCAGTGAAGTGTGAATCAGCTCACTTCTCTTTGCAGTGCAGTGAAGTTTGTGCCTGCACGTGGTTTCACAGTCATCATCCTTCATGGATGCAGCTGTGCCCACCTGGAGCTGAACCCCAGCTGGGAAGAACCAGCTCATATACAGCTCATTAAACATTGACATATGTGGGGAGGTTCTCTTGAGCTTCCCACTGCAGATCCCAGTGCTGGAGGCTGCCTTGGCATTTAGTTCCCAACTCCAGCCTATTACAAAATCTCTCAGTCATTTCTGCCTGGGTCTCATTCAAGATTCACACTCCTCATATCTCCGGTGTATTGGAACAGGCCTTTTCATTCAGCCTCCCCTTCCTGAAGTGGTGGCTTTTAGCACAAGTGTATGGATTTGTTTAGGCTGTAAAGTGTGTTCCTGATTGTAGTGAGAAGGTGCAAAATGAAAAGCTGTGAACTGTCAAACTAGCAGCTTTGGACTGATGTGGGCACCCTTGAATGTACCTTTAGTGGAAGGAGCTTAGGAGCAGTATTGAAGGGCAGGGCTACCCCAGTGAGTGGAGAGCTGTGCTTTGGGAGTTCCTGTGGTGTAGCTTCACATTTCAGAGCCCCTAAGATGCAAATGCTGAAGCTGCTACAGACACTGGGCCAGGCTGCAAAGCAGTTGCCTTCATGAGCTGAGAGCAAAAGCTACCTCTTTGATTTCTTGCTTCTCTCTGAGCAAGCTGATATTGACAGGCTTTTTTTTTTCTCCTTTATTTTTCAGCCTGAGATAATTAAGCTTCTCCTCGATTAGGCAGAGATGGAGACAGATGTGCTGGGAAGAGCTGGTTTCCCTCCTTCCTGACCTGCCTGTTGCAGTCTGCCCAAGGGCCACAGGCTTCTCTTGCTCTGTGACTTGTATCTCTGAGTTCCTTGCCTTTCAGACCTGCCTCCTGCAGACAATAAAGAGGCTGTTCCTTGTTGAGAGCTGATAGCAGCCTCTGGGGCATTCATTGTTGTGTATTTCCCATTTGTTACAAGGGAAAAAGGAAAGCAGATAAGGCAGGAACTGATAAAGGAGATGCCTCTGAGCATCACAGCTACCCTCTTATCCACCTCTTGTTGCTTGACCTTTTGTAGTTCTTAAGCTGCAACAAGACCAGAATCAGGCATTTGTTCCCTCATGTTCCTTTTAGCCGTGCTCTTGTCTGAACTTGTAGATTGGAAGCTATTGATTTTCAGAGCCCATTTGCTCTTTGGAAAGGTTTAAATATTGGGTTTTTTTATTTGAATTTTGTGATTCTGGACATATCTCCTATTAAGATTCTTGGTAAAGTGTCACCAGGGCAGCTGAGGTATCTTGGCTTGATACTGGGGAATGTTTCAGTGCCCTCCCCACATAGATGCACCTCAAGGAAGAAACATGATTTTTGCCAGAGATTACCAAGTCAGAGCTGAGCAGCTGCAGGAGAACTGCTAAAGATTACAAAGCTCAAGGGATTGAGGAGTGTTGGTTGATCAGCATTTCCTTATTTCTGCAGTTTAGCTGCTTTTAATTGTGACTTAATGATGTTCAGTTTCTCCAACCCCATCTCTAGTGCCTGGGATAAAGATAAATTCTAGGTGAGCGTGGGAGGGGATGCAGAGTCTTTTAGTTGAGGCTCTCAACTCTTTGGTGAGTTTGCAGGTTTCTTTGTTACCTTGGGCCAGTCATTTCACACCAGCTTTGAGCAGCCCTCTGCAAAATGAGGTGATGTCACCCCGTGAGTCACTGGGAAGGTGCTTAGTAAGTGTTGCAGAAGGTGAATGCTGCAGAGGACTGCTCTGGGGGCAGATTGGCTGTGCCAGCAGTTACCAAGGCTTACTTCTGCCATATTTAATCTTGTTCATAAGCTCTTTCATGGTCACAGTGAATTGTGATCAAAGCAGCTTGAAATTTTGCCGTGGCTCAGTGATAACAATTTATGACCCATCTTTCATTGGAGAACTAATGAGCCAATGACAATGAACTTGCAGGTTTTTAGGGGGCCATTTTTCAGAGTTCAAGCCTCTGGCAAACAGCTCACTGTGATTCTAATAAAAATATGGCCCAAGTATAAATGAGCACTCTCTGGGCGGCTCTAAAGCTGGTACTGAGAAGTCAAGGGATGGGATTTCTGCTGGTTAAAAAACTATTTGATCCTTTTTATGCTGGCTAGTTTATGACTTCCTTGCTTGCAAATTTGGGGAAGAAAATACTGCCCTGACAAAGAGAACTCCCAGTAGCCAAATCCAGGAGATAACAGGAGGAACAGTGAGGTCCAGTGTCAGCCTTTTCATCTTCAAGCTGAAAATTCCTCTGGAGTTGCAGAATGCCTTCTGTTGGTTGGGTCAGACAGTTTGGGCTACTCCTCTGAGCACAAGTCATGAGAGTTTATTGGTGATAACTCACATTTTTCCTAAATATGTTCTGAAGATTGAAGATTCAGACTTTGTAATGACTTGAGAGGGAGCTGGGGGCATAAAGGTTATATTGTGGCTTGTATGTGTAATGTAAATGAGATCCTGCTGAGTCTTTTTCCCCATCCAAGGACCTCATGTTTTCATTCCTATCTCTTCTTATAATTGCCTCCAGACTGCTCCTGTAGGGGCTGTGGAGCTGGGACAGATACTCAGAGCATGAGGGAATGTCAGTTTTTAAGAAAAGCAGATTTTTTTGCACACTGTGCTGCTTTTTTTACTGCTAAAGCTGCATATTAAGTAGGTTTTTGGGGTATTTCTCAGCCTGGGCTTGCAGCAGGTGACAGAGAATGTTGTAGTGAGACCCCAAAGCCTGGAGAGAGGGAGGGAACTGTGTGTCCCTGCTGATATTGTCAGCAGCACCTGCAGCAGCTCAGGAGAGAGTTCTGGGAAATGGGCTTTATTCTCACACAGCCAGCAAGTGCTGCTGGAGTTTGAGGCACAATCAGTGGAATTACAGAAACATTTAGCTGGGAAGAAAGAGGTTATAACAATTAAAGAAAAAAAACCCACTTACCAATAATCCTCTGCAAGTACAGTATGAAAGAAAAAGATTTAATTCCCATTGTAGCTTGATTTCTGCTGGTGCAGAGCAATGTGGATTCAGAGGCAGCCAGAGCCTCTGCATGACTGAAGCTTTTGCTGCTTCTTTGGACCAAAAAAGGCATTTCAAACAGGATTTTAAAAAATAGAGGAGTGCTTATTTTTAACAGAATAGGCAATTCCAGGTGTTTGTTAACTGTTTTACTCGGTGTCTTTTGTCATCTGTGTTTGAAAACCCGGGAGAATGAATTCAGAGTAGAGCACCCAGATGCTCAGTCACCGTGGTAATGGATGGGTTGGTGTCAAATAAAAAAGCAGCTGCTCATAACTTCTTGGGAAGATGACAGAGAGAGATTGCTCAGAAATTATAGCTTGTGCTAAAAGAAACAACTAGTATGATAAAGAACCAAGTGCATTGTTACTTGTTTTGTGGTGTTGTAGCTGTGCTAAGGGCCACACAAACTGAAAATAAAAAGATTATCATCCTACCCAATCCTGCTTTTCTTTCCAAGTGAACACTTGTATCTGAACACTGTTGTAGCAGCAGGTAGGGCAGAGGGGTAGGACAGAAGGAGGTTTCATTAATTGAAATAAAAGGCATTTAAAATCTTGGCTAATGAAATCCACCATTAGTTAAGGGGCAGTAATGTTAATTTTCTCATTCAGAATTTGGTCCCCTTCCAATGAAATATCAGCCTTAAACTCTGTGGTCTGTTTTAGATGATGATCTGTAATTAATGACTGGATAATGGTGTATTTGTTGGAGACGGTCAGCGTGGTGTGTTTGAGGATGCGATTCAAAGTCGAACGATTTCCCTCTTAAAATTAATTTAGTGGTGCAAAAATATGCAACTGTTATCAGGCAGTCCAGCACTCCTCAGCAATTAAAGCATCCTCCTTTTGCAGCACATGATAAAGCTTTTGTTCCCAGCTGATCAAAGCTCCACTTGCCAGCCATCAGCTGCTGTCAACAAGCAGAGATCCTCGGGGCACTTGTGGCTGCTCCTTCTCGCTTCTCTTCAGCAGGAAGCATTTGTGGCTGCAGTGGTGCCAGCGAGAGGCACAGCTGGTTTTGCTCAGAGAATACAATTATGTTCTAAATGTCTGGCAACAAAGGCATTAAAAAGCAAGAGCTGCATTCAGAGGCTTCTGGAATTGAGGAGCTCATAGCTATCCTGCCACTTGCCACTCTCAAGCTGCAAATTTAACACCTCAGAGTGTTTCTGAGCTCGCAGGGATGACTCTTCTCTGACCTGTACCTTCCCTGTGCTGCTTCCCAAGTGGGAGAGCTGGAGAACAGCCATTCCCTGCTCCTACCACTGCAGAGACAGGGCAATTTTGTCACCAGCTTTGTGTCAGAGGTTGGGAGGTGAAACTTTATCAGAGGGATAGATGTGTAGAAAAAGATCTGCTACTGTTATCCACTTCAGCTGAATTGAATTAACACAACTGTGAGCATCATTTTCAGTTGGATTTTTTTTTCTCTAGCTCACAATCGGTGTCAGAGTTTTGAGGAAGGACTTGAAGAAATCACCAGCTATGACTAACCAGCACCTCATCCCACGCTCTCCTCCTGCAGCTGCAGTTTTCAGGTAGCACTAACAAATTCTCTCTGAAGGGCAGGATTCTCCTCTGATCTGCTGCAGCTTTGCCATGTCCCAGTCCTGAAGCACCACCCCATGGTCACATCGCACCAGTGCAAGTGCTGGATGCTGTGGATGACCACTCTGCTCTCTGGTGACGCTGGGGATGTGCTACTTGGGTGGATGAGCTACTGCCAGCCCTATTTGACTTAATTTCTGGGCGATTAAGCATGTAGGTGGGTCTTTGCATAAACAGCTGCTGTTGCTGCTACTCAAAGCTGTGTTCAGCACCCCCAGTTTGTTAGTAATTGGGTCTTTCTTTGAGATCCTCCCCTAAGAGCTGTGTTTCTGTAGGAGCCCTCATCTCTGTGCCCACACTGATGCTCTTTGAGTGCTGCCACTAGAGATTTGCTTGTAATGATGTTGTAAGAAAAGTCCAATTTTATGAAAAAGACTTCACGAGGTCAGTGTAGTGAGAATTTTTAATGTTCTTTCATTTCCTGCATCTCTCCAGGGAAGTTAGAACTGGAATGAATATTTGGGAGTTCCTGCTGAAAGCCACACTTCAGACTTACTTCTTAATACCCCCCCCCTCCCAGCAGGCACTTGTGGAAGATCCTCTAGTGTGTGTCTGCCTGCAATGAAATGAGGTGAGCGTGCTTTAAGACAGCAGTTGTTTTCCTGTAATCAACCCCATTTTATGCAGAATTAATTTTGCCTTTTATTTCTAGCTCTGCTTCTTGGAGAATTAAAATGGGAGAAGCCTTTTGGAGTGAGAATGGGAAAAAGAAGCTCCTTGGAGCAAACCAATGGCAAAGTTCCTCAGTAAGTCAGTGAATTTATTCACTTATTTCTGCTATTTGTGAGTTTCAAATTTCTGGGCAAATATTTCTATACTGTAACAGTACTTACAAGCTGATGGGAACAAAAAACTGGATCTTCAGTTTATTTCCATGTCTTCTGGAGAATGCAGTTTCATAAAGAAAAAATTGTTGCTTTTCAATGACTTGTTTTGTTTCTGACAAGAGAAATGGAACCACACTCTAGAAATATTTGTGAGGGGGAAGAGTCCCTGAATGCCCTGATTGTAGAGCACTGGCTGGGGGATTTATTATATTTTTTTTTTACTTTTTTAATGCTTGAACTGCTGCGTTACTCTTGTAAAATTACTCAAGATTCAGGACTGAATTTTGGAAGAAACACTTTACAATATGAAAGCATAATTGTTCCTCTTATCTTTCAGATTAGAATATCCTTATGTTCCAATTACCTTAATTTACATTCAGAACAAATCCTTGCCTCTCTGCGCCCGAATTCCTCAGCAAAACCCATCTCTCTTGATTACAGAACATTTCCAAAGGACGTGTGCAATACTGACTAATGAAAATTGTGCTCAAAATCAAATATTCATTTGCAAGCAATTTCACCATTCCAAAACAATCTAGGAATTACATTCACAATCATTAACTTAATTTAATCCACACAAGCAGAATCACTCAGTGTCCAAAATTCAAAGTGTTTAACACTTACTGCTGCCTTATTGCTTTGCAGCCTGTGGAATGGAGCTTATGGCTGGTGGAAGGTGATCCCCCCAGTAAGTTAACACAGAACCAGGAGGATTTGGGGGTGGGTGGCTTTTCTATGACAAGAGACTCATGGTGTAGTAATCAAATAAACCCTTTGAGGATTAAATTGGGGATTTTGACAAGCCCAGACCATACAGAGGTGTAGGGATATGCACCAGCTCATGGAAGCCCTTCTGATGACTGGGGGCTACTGGGCTCATGGTCTTGGGTCCTGGGGTTAAAACTGGGCTGTTGTGGGACATTACAGGGTCTATACAAACCTCACCAATTACAGCCCTTAAATAATTCTTAGAATACTTCTTTAATTCCTGCCATCTACTACTTGGATTATATTAACAGCTGGAGTATTTAAATACTTAGAAAACAGCACTAAATCCTTCATGTTTTTATATTAAGCTGAAACATTGTTAGAAAAGACAAAAAAAAAAGTGATCTAACTGCAGCAGGCATTGCTCTGCACTTAATAAATTCTGTTTTCTTTTAAATAGGGCTGTGGATTCTTGCAAGACAGCAGCTGTTGGATGTACATCCACAAGTCCAGCAAAAGCATGAGGAGGAACAAGGTACCCAACACTTCTCCTTTGTTTGGGGGTGAGTGAAGAATCCCAGAAATTAATTAGAAGTAATGTGATTTAAAAGAACCCATTTTGACAATATATATCCCCTTATAATTTACATAAACTTCTGCTTTTTCACATTCTATCCTTGGCATTTCACTTTCTAGAATAGAACTAAAAAGGAATTATCTGAAATACAACCCCAAAATATGACTCCAAACACTTCAGTACATTTTTTTAACAGTAGTTTATTTACTCACTTCAACACTAGAGTAAGCAAAACAGTTTGAAAATACCAGTAAAAGTTGAAAATTATTCTAAAATGTTTAGGGATTTCGTTTTGAGGGTGAAGGAAGGCTAAAATTACTAACAAAGGTTACCCAAGTGTTGCCAACCAGCCCATTAAAACCTTAACCAGGACAATTTAAACACAAAGTCATGCTCATTACAAAAACTTACCAAGAAGTTCCTTGCAGGGGGGGTCACAGTTACTCTCTGGAGGTCACAGAATACCATTTTTAAGTGTTACTCAGCAGAAGTAGCTGGTAATAGTGCAAGTGCTAAAATGCAAAATTCACAATGGGACAGAGTTTGGAGATTATTCTGACAGGTGCAGGAAAAAAAATAATGAAAAAAGAGCAACTTTTTGCAGTGGGAAATGAACAACAGAGAAGTGTGGGATTACCTGCTCAGCCCCACTGCTTTGAAACCCCTCTTTAACCCCTTGAAAATGTACATTGACACCCAGATCTTTTGGTGCTGCAAGTGGCAAACTAACAGTAGTTCAGTTTTGGCCACTCGTTTGGTCTGGTCTGTTCAGATGCCTCACTGTAATACACAGTAGTGAAGATATAATAGTTAAGTAGGATAGGAACTGTGCAAATATCCATATTCAGAGTATTCTTACCTACAGTACTACAGTGTACAAAAAACAGGGATTGAGCTTAAATGGGTTCCAAGTGCAAGTAAATTAAGCAATCCCTCAAGCTCCTACTAGCCCTGGAAATGATGTTCCACCCGTTTTGGCTGAAACATCCTGCTCTTTTTAAGATGATGCATTTTATTTGACACTTCTGCACCTGTAAAACTTAATTTGGAAAGATGAGCCTTCCATCAAAGTCTATGTAATGTTTACTAATGCTTTACTCAGCTGCAAAGTCTGTCCTGGAACTAGTTTTAAACATGAGTTTAGCCCTTGCTTCTGAGCTACAAGTGTTACAGATTCTGATTTCACAAGAAGGGGTTGATCTAGGAACAAGTTAAAACACACACCAAAGGGGATGCTGGGAACAGAAATAAGTCCTGATGGTGTCTCTCCCCCACCCCACTGCTGCTGAGGAACTCCCAAACTCTGCTAAAAGAAGTAGTAAATAACATTCCTTGGTAGAGATGCAATCTGGAGGGAGCTGCTTACCATTCTAGGTGTGGGCACTGGATTTTAGATCTACAGGTATCTGAACAGTGCAAAAATTAAAGTTGGGTGTCAGGTATCGATAGGTGGCTCCGTTTTTAGAACATGCTTATCTGCAACAAACCAAATTACTGCAAAAAAGCTTTACACAAGTTCATCGCAAAAAGGGTAAAAAAAAAAAAAATGAACTGCTATGAATTCTTTGCATTCAGGGCTGCAAAAAAAAGACACATATTACTTAAATCAGTTTTATTTAAGAATTTCCTACAGTGACAAATCTTATAAAAAGCATCCACAGTGGAACTTCCACCCTGGTGAGGCACACTGAGCTCGCTGGTGCCCCAACAGGAGCTACTGCAAAGCACACCACCAGCTCAATGTTCTCATGGCCAACCCCAGCATCACATTGCCACACTTACAGGTCGTTAACAGAAAAAAAAACCAACACACACCATACAGCATTCACAGCAGTTGACATAAGGGAAAAAAAATACAAATATCCATTTCCACGTAACACATTCAGCTAATCGATTTTACTAGGTATAAAACCCACTTTAAAATTAAAAAAAAAAAATAAAGTCTTCCACATCTGGATGTCCATCGAATGCAATAATCACTCGTACTTCTTTTGCTATCATTGCTCTCCGCACACTCTCTCACCAAAGCCACAGGATCGAGAGACATCTCGCCAAGTCAAATAAAAAAATCCCATAATGCACCACCAGGTCTCTGCATGCGCTCGCTCCTTTTATCTCGCACATACCAGCCCTCTCTCATTCCCTCGGCACCACCAGCAATCCCACACAAGGTTTCAAAAAGTTCAAACAGCCTTCTGGATCCATCTCACAGCCTTGCGTTCACAGCGTTGATACCGACTCCATGAAATAAAGAGTAGCGGATAAAAATGGAACACCCACCGTCTAAAGACGCAGCATGTGCGGTGTGATGAAGTATTCTTGGATGAGAAAGCATGTAGACAGAAGTATTCCTAAGGCAGAATATTTACAGCACTGCTTTCAATGAAGTGCTTCTTCCATACACATTTGAAATGAGATGAACTGCGGAGATTAAATGAAGCCTTCATATCGTACTTTTAATATGGAGGGGGAAGACAGTGTTAAAAATAAAAAAAAAAAAAAAAAGAAGAAACACAAACAAAACAAAAACGACACTGTGGTCTCCAACTGGGGCGCTTGGAGAGTCTTATGGTGGGATCAAATTAAAAACAAGAGGGAGAGAATGCTGTTTCTGAACAATGGTTTCCATTTTGAACATGCAAAGAATTCAGGGAGCTGGGAAACAAGGGAGAAAAGTAGTAACAGGAGAAACCTTTTCTAGCAACTGTAGTGTTAAGTTTACCTATAGGGCAAACAGCAGGCCACTTCCAAACATTCAATATCCCAACAAGATATGTAACAAAGCTTAGAAAATTCCTTTTTTACCTTTCTTTTCTTTTTCTCTTTTTTTTTTTTCTTTTTTTTTGTAAAAAAAGAAAAATGTCAAAAATACTGTTGAATATACTGCACACTGAACACACTGATCTGGAAAACTTTAGTATATATGTAATTTACAGTATACTTACCAGGAGTTAGAAAAATTTGCATTTCCCACCACAGAGTCAGTATGAGAGCCCACTGTGTCTACATTCCCCAGCCTGATTTGGAATCTATGCTTGAGCCAAAGCCTCCATTAAACCCACTGCTGGAGCCTGTGCTGGAGGCCGAGCCCCAGCCTATGGCTGCCCCCGAATTGGAACCCCCATAGGAGTTATTCCCTGAGCTAAAGCCCTGGTTCTGCTCCCTCTGCATGTTCCCTTGAGGCTGGTTGTTTCCCGAGGGCCCCGACTGGTTCTGCTGACTGGCCAGCATGCCCATCATGCCCCAGCTGCTCTGCAGGGCAGCCTGTGCTGCTGCCATCATGGCAGGGTTGATGCTAAAGGCTCCAAAATTCATCCCACCACCCATATTACTACCCTGGTTGTTGCCCAGACCTCCCCCACCTCCTCTGCTGTTTCCAAACCCCCCTTGATTTCCAAAACCTCCTGGATTACCACCAAACCTTCCACCTCTCTCTAACTGCCTATTGCTATTGTGCTTAGGTTCAGCATTGGATATATGTACGCTGGTTCCTTTAACGATCAAGTCCTCTCCACAAAGGGATTGGGCAACCTATAAGAAATAAGGGATTGATTAAATAGTGTTAGACTTCTTTTTAAATGTCAGCAGTTACAGGACAGAAAAAAAAGAAACCCCACATGATTCTGAGCAGATACTTAACCTGCAAAGGAAGCATATGCATATACTTAATCCAATTGGAAGTGTTTTACCTTTACACTAACTGCAGTATAAAAACCTGTCTGAAAACTGCACTATCAGCCAATTTAACTGAACCAAGCCAATACCACTCAGATTCTGAAGACAGTGGAGAAGTGTTTTGTGTGTGCTACAGAATACTTCATCAAGCTACAGAAGCCTAGGCTGTCTCAATATGAAGATGAAGTACTTTTAAGACCTACCTGATCATCTGCAAATGTAACAAAAGCAAAAGCTCGGAAGGGTTTAGGAATGAAGACATCTACCACTTCTCCATACTGGGCAAAGAACTGCCGCAGCTCATCTGCTGTCATGTCCTCAGTGCAACGCCCAACAAACACCTTCCTGCTACGTAAGGGCTCGTCAGGACTTTGCTGGAAAGAATAGAATGAGAAAAAGGAAAAAAAAAAAAAATCAAATCACCATTAACCTTGAGAACTGAGCTACATTCCTTATTCCACCTGCTTTATTCTCTTTTTATTCATGCAGCAGACAAGTTCAGCAGGTATTGCTGGACATAAAAGCACATTTTCAGATTTCCATCTGTGCTTCATTCTCCCACACAATCAGCTGTTTTCCCAGCACTTCTTGTTCACATCCTGCTCACCTACTCCCTATTTTCCTTCCTCGCTTCCATTTGTCCTGTCCAACCCCAGACTGGAAAGACACATCCAAGAGCACGTTACTAATCTGTTCATTCGCCCACCTGACACAGCTGCTTTTGGTGAAAATAAAACCAACAATAAATTAAAAAAAATACCTTAGAATTGGGAAGTTTGCAGTCGCACCATCTTCCATCTATCATGTGTCTCTGAGACATGACTTTCACCTGGGTTTCATAATCCGTAAACCGAACAAACCCAAAACCCTTTGGCTGGCCAGTTTTAATGTCCTTCTTAACCTAAGGCAAAAAAACCAAAACAAAACAAAGACTTTTAAAAAGAGCACTGAAATGGTGCACATCTGCATTTGTAACTCAGTAGCTTTGTGACTCATCTCCTGTACAAACCTGGAGACTCCAGATGCAGAACAAGCCAAGTGTTATCAAGTCAGTAACACAAATATACACTAGAAATCTCTTAAAACACCAAGGCTTCAGACCTTCTCTGAGTTCATATGGCTTTTTGTTTCTAGTGACTTCCTCAGAGGACAGATTCCTACCTAATGCCTCTCCTTACTTAAACTGGAAAAGGATTTTACCTGCACCATCAGAACTTCTCCAAACGTACTGAAATATTCCTTTAAGTCTTGTTCAGTGGTTTTCCAGGGAAGACCCAAGACTATTAAATCCGAAGTCTTCTGTACAGCTCGTTTCACTTTCACAGCTGATGATGCATCCGTTTCATCCATTTTTCTTTTATTATCTGAATATAAAGAAGGACATTAGACATTAGACATCATCCTCAACTCTGCAAATTGCTTCCCCTGATTATGAACCACACGGTATAAAATCACAGACAGTGATGAGAAAAACAGCAGACTACAAAAGACACAGACCAGCTGCTGGGAGATTATTATTATTATAATTCAGATCTAACTGTCTGCAAGAACAGGAAGAAAAAAAGAACTGTCTGCACTTCAGCCCTGCTGCAAAATACAGTCTGAATTGGTGCTGTATTAGTTTACTAAAGTAACATTCACAGTCCTACAAAGATGTGGAGAAAGATGAATTTTTAACATGAATACTTCATTAACAATTAACTTTCCTGTGAAGTCTAGAGGGGAATGGGAGGGGGTAGAGCGAACAAGCTCTTCTCTTCTGAGCGTTTTTAGATGGCACCTCTGAGCATCTGTGAGTACACAGAGTACATCACAGTCAAAGATCTATATAAAATTATGAACTCTCCAAGAATAATACAGAGTTTTGCTATTGAAGTACCTGGAAAGGTAGAAGTAAAAACCTTTCTGTAAATCCAAAAATTCATTGAGGACAGATCTACTCTACAGGGCACAGACATGACTGAAATATCTGAGGTTCAGGAAACCAGAGGGTGCAACACAGACCCTGCAGCAATGAGCCACGGCTCGTACCCATCTCCAGAGCGAAGGGACGAAGACAAACCTTTGGGGTAATTAACGACATAGACGAGGTTTCCCCAGCCGGCCTCAGGAGCGTGCAGGATGCCCTCCACCAGCCGGACGCCCCTCATGCACTGCGACACCGGGTTCCGGTAGCGCAGGCCGCAGGCACCGGGGAACTGCGCGGTGACGGTGGAGAGCAGCACGGTACCGTCGTCCTCCGACGGGATCTCGATGGGCTCATCGTTCTCGTCCTCCGTCACCCGGATATACTCCGACATCTTCACTGCAAGTAACTGAAGTAGACAAGAAAGGGGGGGGAGAAAGCGGGCATAAGCCATCACCGTATGCTTCTCGGTTTGGGTTTCACCCTCTTGAGCTTAAGGCGTGAGCTCATCCCCGCTGGTTACGCGGCGGGACGTGCCAAAGGCCCCGCACACCGACAAACGCACGGAGCGACAGCTCAGCTCCTCCCGCGGAGGGACTGACAGCCGTGTGTGGCCGAGACACGGAGGGATTTCTGAGACACGGAGAAATTTCCCAGGCGCGGCGGAGCTGAGAACAGTCCACCCCGGCCTCACCGCCCCTCCAGGCCCCGCCGCGCCTACAGCCTCTGTGTGGGGCCCCCACAGCCCGGCCCGCCGCCAGCCCCGTCCCGAACCAATCGCACACCCTCTCACCGGCTAGGGAAGGGAACAACGTCCCCGGAAGACCCTCACCACCTCCACCGCACACCGGCCCGCTGTCCTCCGCTAACGCCGCACAAAATGGCGACGGCGGCCCCGCTCAGAGGCCGGGCCGGGCCGCGGGACGAACCATTCAGCGGTGGGGAGGGGCGGCGGCGGAGCGCGACCGGCTGCAGGGACAGCGCTGGGCCGCCAGCTTGCTCTGATGACACATAAACTGAACCGCAGAGTATTCCCTGGCTGTGTCCCAGGATGGAGACGGCAGGCGGAGAGACCGCTCCACATCGGGCTCCCCTCCCGGCGGCGGGGCCGTTGGTAGTGGCCGGCGGTAGGGCCTGGGCTGCGCACAGCGCGCTGCGGCCGCGGGGGCTGCCGGGACGGGGCGGCCCCGGTGACGGACGGGCGGGCGGGAGTGGCTGAGGAATGGGGTGGGGTTCCCCGTACACAAGAGTCGTGGCGGGAGGCTCCGTTCTTCTAACGATACCTTGGTCCCGGCAAAAGCCCAGGCTGGTCTCGGAGTTGGCCATGGGAGCGGCAGGACTGGGACGGGGTAAGGGCCTGCCCCGGGAGAGCTCCGAACGGGCCTGCGGAGTGGGAGAAGAAGAGAGCTCGGCCTGTGAGAGGTTTCCCGGAGGTTGCCCATCCCTCTGCCGGTCCCGTTCCCAGAGACGGTACTTCATTTGTGGCTAAATACGGCTTGATGTTAAAAACCAAGCTCCCCCCACACGCTTTTCACATCAAGTCCCAACCAGTGAAAGGGGTTTCTGAGGAAAGAATGACCTGAAGTAACGGGAGGCAGGAGGAGACGCCTCATGAACTTTGAGGTCCCTCTGCGATGTAAACGATGCCGAGCCCGGCTACAGCCGCGGTGGCTGAGCCTGGAAGTGCCCATATTTAAGTTTCGCTGTAAAATCTCATCTGGAGACAGCACTGAGCGACACCAGCTGGATATGTTCCCCCTGGGACAGCATCTCTCTCTGCTTGGTAGGAAGGATTGATCCAACAGGGGACACAGATCTTTAATAGGGTCCAGGATGGCAGGACTAGGAGTGATGGATGCAAATTGGAAGAGGAGAGATTTAGGCTGGAGAGAAGAAGGAAATTCTTTACAGTGAGTGTGGTGAGACACTAGAAGAGTGTCCTGGTTTTGGGCCAAAATTAATAAATTAGCCCCCCCAGAGACAGATGGTCCTCCCTCTCTCTCTCTGAAGAGACGAGAGGAAGGAAGGAGGAGATTTAAGAGTTCGGAAGAATTCCAAACTACTTTAATAGATAATGAAACAATAAATAAAATCAAAAGGAAAAGATAAAAAAGGTGTACAATATTTACAAGACCGAATCCAGCTCCCGGGATTATGATTAGGTCCCCGCGTGAGCAGGCCGAGGAGAATCCAGCTCCCGGGATCGCGCTTCCACGTGGTCAGGCCAAGGAGAGTAGGCCTGAGAGAGCGCAGGGTCGGGGAGGGGGACGCCGACGAGGGAAGCGCCTAGGAGGAAGAGCGCCGAGGAGGAAGAGAGGCGAGGGGGTAAGAGCCGAGGAGAAAGAGAGCGACTGCCTCCTCGATCCCTCCTTTTATATTGAGCATGGGCACATGGGATGGAATACCAACCAGGGTCATTCTGTGAATACTCCATTGGTTACATGTTACATCCATCAATGTAGAACCCTCCCCTTGCAGTTTCTCTTTCCGGTACAACCGACCACGAGTTCCTTCTTCACTAGTGCTTCGGCACCTCCCCCAGGCTGGCTCCAGTCTGGCGAAGTCCGCCTGAGGCTTCGATCACCCTTCCTTTGTCTTCCTATTGAGAAGCTGATGGCGGTCGTTAACTGCCTAGCCAGTTTCCATCCCCCACCAATTCCTCCGTTTTTCTTTAAACATTATAAAACGGTAAACAATCTTACACACAGTAATAACAAGTAAAAATATTAGTACAAACACAAACCAGAAAATTTTACCCCATTCTACCTCAAACCAGGACAAAGAGGTTGCCCAGAGAGGCTGTGGATGCCCCCTCAATCCCTGGAGGTGTTTAAGGCCAGGCTGGATGAGTCATTGAGCAACCTGGTGTGGTGGGAGGTGTCCCTGCCCATGGTTGGAACTAGATGGTCTTTGAGGTCTTTTCCAACCCAAACCATTCTATGGTAAGTGTTTGCTCTAACATGACTTAATCCTCTCTCAACCAAATCTCCCTGTATCTAATGGAAAGACTTAATGGCTATATCTCATTATACAGTATTACAAACTTCTGAATTCCAAAGCCACTACAGCTAAGGGACACTTGTGTTCTTTCTGACACTGTTCTTATCCATGTATAAGAGAGAAACAACAGGAATATGGTATTTTCTACCTGGCTTGGTTCCTTTTTACAAGGTTAATAATTTGCTTTCAGAGGCATAAACCTGTAGATAAGCACTCCATGTTTTTATTTTGCAGTGATAATACCAGAGAGTTCTAAGTTAGTAGCAGTTTTACATTTTTAATCCCTCATTTTTTGTCTGGATAGCTGTCATTCCACAGCTCCAACTTATTTTACTCTGCTACTTTAATAATAAGCTTATCTGGTCCATCAGTCACAGTCAGATTAGTTGCAAGTCACACCAGAGACATCTGTAATACAATCAGTTTTCATTATGAGATGCATATGAACAGGAAGCCACACAGGGTTGTCATTAGCAGAGCTCTGAAGTCCTGCCTGCCATCATCACAGGAAAAAAAAAGGGGAGCACTGCAGAGCTCAGCTTAGACTTAACCAGAGGAATCATAGAATAGAATCATAAAACAGTTTGGGTTGGAAGGGACCTTAAAGGTCATCTAGTTCCAACCCCCCTGCCATGGGCAGGGACACCTCCCACTAGATCAGGCTGCTCAGTGCCTTGTCCAGCCTGGCTTTAAACACCTCCAGAGATACCAATCAATGACTGAAAAGACACCTCTAAAAAGAGTAAGTTAATCAACTGAATCCATGTTATTATCAAGGGAAGAATTTTGCCTTCTTCCTTCTCCTTCCTCCTCCCTCCTCCTCTGTGACACTCATCCAGTCCACATGTGAACCAAGTTTTCAGTGCCCCAGTAGCTTGACTTCCTTTGCACCTAAAAAGAAGTAAAACTTAGTCTTATTAGTGTGGAAAGATGACCCTACAGCTGGGAAAGGCTAATGCAGTCCCTTGCACTAATGTATTCTGCTGAGTATTTAAGACTCACACTTCAGACTTCTTCACTTGCAAAAATTGGCTCCCAGCACCCCTGAAACCCAGCCCATCTAACTTTAAACTCGGCCTTATCATTTAATTACCATTTTCAACAGAGTTCTGAGAGAGCTGACTAGACGTAGGCTGACGAGATAAGCTAATGCTCTGTGTAGGCGTTCTCCTGAAATTCCTTCATTTTCTAGTCATCCCCAATACACATCCCAACCCCAGCTCTGGCGTTGCCAAGTCAGCACTGAGGCACTCAGCACTGTTTGAACACGCTCTGGGGCCTGAGCAGTAATTGCAGCGTGTCAACATTACCTCCTGCACCATTCCCAGTCAGAGCTGCAGTTTAGCAGTCGTGCCCTTTGAAGAGGTTGTGGTGGCATTCAGCCAGAGTGACCTCTATCTAACAAAGCATCTGGTGGTAATTTCACTAATGAGCAGAGTAAGCATCAACCCTGAACTAGATTCCATGCAGGTAAAAAGCTGGGGGAGAGAGAAGGGAGCTGGCCATAAAACAGAGGGGGAAAGAAGGGCAATTACAACAGAGACTTCTGCCTCAAGAGCTTGTTTTGGCAACAAACAAGCTTGGAATGAAACAAACCTTACTGTCTGTTTTCTCTCAGAATTGGGATTCTTGCAGCTCTTTCCTTCTGTTGCCTTGCATTATGATTAGATTTAAGTTAAAGCAATTAACAGTAGGATTGCTCTTGAAGTAACTACACCAGTGGGTATAGAGCTAGTTAATTCACTGATTCCCTTGCACTGGCAATTGGGAGTGCCCATGGGTGCAGACAAATGCAATACCGTGGTAGTAGCCATCATGGATATTGACTTAAGTGTGCCCACAGGCACAAAACAAAATGCAATACAATAACTATTTGCTGCTCTGGGTTAAGTGTGCTCATGGGTACAAGCAAACTCAGTGTAACGATCAGCTGTTCACCCTCCCAAAAGTACTCGGGATGAAAAACAACATCAATGGGCATCTAAATATAACCTCGTGATAAAAAACTCCACACAAGTGTGACTACTGAAAGTGTGGAGTGCTTGGGACTATTTCTAATCATAGAACAGCAAAAAAACAGAGGATTTTATAAATTATGGCATTTCAGTGTAGTCAGGATCTGCCCTGGTTTTGCCAATAGTTAATAAATCCTATTTCTTTTCCAACATCAGGTTGCTCCTGCTTTATTCTGAGCATGAGGAAGATGATCAGTCTCCCCTCTCTGTTTGTGAAAGAGGCATTTGTGGAAAAGTCTTAGCAACACAAACATTTGATCCTTGGTGTTGGGTCTAGCCAGAAAACAACAAAAAAGGTGTGTTATCACTGTGCCCCTGAGTACCCTGCATCGTTTCAATCAGCCTTACCCTACCCTTTCATACCTCAGCACATGCACCAAATAAAGCCCACCCAGAACACAGTTGCCTGAAGGAGCAGGACACCCTTCACTTTAATTATTTCTCTTTGTAATTAGATCCCCCAATTAATCATGTTATTATCACAGAAAAGGTGTTACTCCCTTGAAGGAACAAAATAATCAGTATTTCTTTCTTTTGTAGCTACAACTGAAAATCCATTCACACATGTTAAAAATAGTATTTTTACACTACTGGCTTTTCTTCCCCCCTGCTTTCTTTGAAGGAGCTTTCACCACAACCACAGGGACTTTTTCAACAAATGCTTCTTCCCCTTCCCAGAAACACCTACCATAAATACAGCTTTCCATACACAAGAGCAAGTTATCAGCATAAAAGTTTACTAATCCCTAGCATCCTCCAAAGAGCTACTACAGAAAAGCTTCTCTTAAACAAAATAAGCAGCTTCCACCCATGTAAAGTACCTGAAAAGATCATTTAGTCCATGGTTCTCACAGTTAACACTCCTGCTAATTCCTCTTAGCTGAAACAGCATCTAAGACTTCATTATAGAGCCTGGAATATTTCAGGAAGTTTTCCCTTGATCCCAGAAACCCATGATTTGATTTCAATTACCTAATTTTTACCCACCTGAGATGGTTTAGTCCTGTTTTTTAAAGGGACAGAATTTCCCTGTTATTTTGGTTCATGTCCTTATTTATGTAACACTTCCAAAACTGATTGTAACGAGTGATGTATTTTTTTAATCTCTCAGCAAACACAATCAAAGTCAGATTTTTTACATGCCTGGCTCTTGTAAAGACCTGGAAAGTCATGGTGCCCATCAGTCTGGGTCTTTTCAGCTCTCGTGGCTGTGTTGCAAAAATAACTTTGGCCCTGTTTCCCCAACTGCCACAGTACAAAGAGTCTCAGCTGCTATTTGTTTTACCACCAGACAGATGTTGAGTGTTGGTAGGGCAAAAAATAATTGGAATAGGCAAGTGACTTATCTGAGAGTGAGACTGATTAAATTGATTATGGGCCAGCCATTAAGCTGTGGTGGTGACCTGGCTGCTGCTCAGCAGAGAGATCTGTTAGAAATTTAAAGTGTTAGTATTCATTGGAAACTCAGCAATGGTGATAGAAAGCCCCTCTGAGCTTCACTGAGCTGGCCATTGGGTGCTGCCTGCTGTGAAGCAGGGCTCAAACACACCAGCACATGGTATCTGCCATCTCTAGTTGGATTGGTACCTGTGGGAACTGTCAAACGTTTGCATCTTGTACACAGAGAATGCAAAATTCACTTCATTCTGTTTTGTTTGGCAGAGTCACATCAAACCATCTGCAAGTCACCTCCCTTGCCTTTCTGGACCATCCACAGCAGAGCCTGGGAAGAATTTCTGCCCACAATTCTCAGAGGTATCTAGTCAGTTCTCAGAGCTTAGTTCCTAGTGAAGATGAGCCAGGCATCTTCCAAAAGGATTTGTGGCCTCTAAGAGTACTGGAGCTGGGATTCTGAGATTTTTTTTGCTAGTTTGGGTAGTGGCTCCCAGCATTAAAAGAGCATGAACTTCCAATCAGCACAGGCTGTCATAAACCTAAGGACATAATGCACTGTGCTGTAGAGATAGCTTAAAGCCTTTAAAATCCTGAGTGTGGGTGTGTGACAGATCCCAAATACTGAATACAAACATCAGTATTTACACCGGAGGCTGGAAAAAAGGCAAAGCCACAGGTGGCTTGGGTAAGATTTAGTAACTATTTCTCTTGAGACCTGGAATGGTGTGAAGAACAACTCTGGCAGGATCTATTCAAAAGCTTTTTTTATCTCATTTTCCTTCTGTCATTTCATTTTCTTTAAAAATGTGTTGTCTGGGGTACATTTTGCTGGTTTTGAGCCACGCAGATAGAAGCAGGAGCTCAAGCATAAGACAAAGACTGTTTTCAAAATGGTTAGGTTTTACTGCACGGTGATATTTTTTCTAAGTACATTTACTGAAGATTTATGTAAAATCTATCTTTTGCCTACTTAAAATACGTGAAATGGATGTACAGGGCAAAATTTAATGCATATGGGTTTTCATTATTTTAAATCATTTGCAATATAAGTGATTTAGTGTGACATCAGACATTTGTTCTTTGGCTGTCCACCATAAATTGAGGCCCACCCAAATTTCCAGTTGTAGCTATATTTCTGCATTCCCTCCCCTGGCATCTATAATTTGGTTCTGTGATTCTTCATGTAAATGACTTTCAACAAGGAAAGGAAGAGAAGACATAATTTGCCTTAATACAGGTAATTTTGAAAGGGGAGCAAGACCTTTACATGAGAAATAGTTGACAGCTGCAGAAAGGGGAGAACTAACACTTGGAGAACAGAAAGTCATTCTTGATGAGGGTGGTGAGAGCTACTGATCAACCAGATGTGACCAAATTGACTTTTTGTGCAGTTGAAACTGCCAGAGGTGATAGACTTCTACCTCTCTCTTTCTGAATTTTTTCACGTCTTTTTAGTGCCCTCACATTTACAGTGCAATTAATCCAACTCTGGCCGCTTAATGTTGCAGGCAACCATTTGGAAAGCTGAGGCATTGGCATAAGCCCATTTCCCCAAGGTCATTGTGAAAGTCCATGGTGAAAATCTGGTGACACCTGACACTCAGAGCTCTACTTTTATGACAGACTTTCTCCTAACAGCTATAAAAAAAAATCTTGAAATGCTCAGACCTTTTGAAAGACCTTCTGGAAAACTGCATTCATTATCATGTTTGCCAGTTGTTCTTGTGACAGCTAATAGGATACAGACCTTTGAGCCCATCAATAGCCTGTACTTGAAGCCTTCCCAGCTCAGTAGTTACTGAAAATTGTTGCTATGCAATAGCTCTTCAGCAGCCTACATTAGAAGAATTAAACACCTGAACTCAGCCCAGTTTCTCATCTATGGATGTCATCCCTAAGCCAGATAGGTCAACAGACTCTAATTTCTACTCATGAAATTGAAAGACAGTTAAGTATGAATCAAACATTGTATTTTTTTTCAATTTTCTCCCGTCTGTACCACATCTTAAGTCTTCACACAACTCCCTTCTCCATGCATGGAGTTTTAAAATAAATTCCAAATATCACCAAAGAGCAATATCATAGACTACAGCAACAAGCAAGGGAATCTTTCTTGTCCCCTGCAGGCTCTTTGCCCAGTCCTACAGCTCCAAGCGTGTCTGACAAAGCCCACGTATCTCTCTTTGCTGTCTTTCCCACAGTTCTAGTCCTAAACCAAACAAGAGCACTGCCAACAATCCTAATCCTGAAATCAGAGCAGAGTTAGAGTGGTGGGCCTGCATGTGCTTGCCTCCATTCTAGCTCCCACTGGCTCTAACATGATGAGATCTCATTCAGAAAATCTCATCGGAGCTCTGATTTATGCACAAAAGGGCAGAGGAGAGCAGAAGCTTTTAGTGTCTTGGGAAGTGGTTAGGAATTAAGGCCAAAGAAAGGACAGTCATGTCAATTGCATCCTAAAAAACCCTGCAGTCTTAAGTGGAAGTTCTGGCTCCTGAACTGTTTCTGGGCTGGCAGATGTTGGCAGTTCTCTTGGCAGATACTGTAGAAAGCTAATGGGCCCATTTACATCTTCTCCCTTATACAGTGGCATCAGTTTTACAGTTCTGAGGGAGGCCCAGTGGGGGCTGTGATTATTCCAGCAGTTTTCCCCAAATGAAGTTAGGGAATGCATTTTGTATTTTAAGCTCTCTCTGATGATCTTTTGTCAGGAATTTCCACTGACTCCAGCCCTTCACTCCAGATGTGGCTGAGGGAAGAAACTCTTATGCGAAGTGCAAGGCTGACACCTGGAGGAGGGAACTGCTGAGATGCAGCCGGGGGAGTCTGAAGGATGGAGATGGAGATTCTGACGCATGGCTTGAGTTGGGAAAGCTCAGAGGGGGTACTAAGATCCCAGGTTTTGGAACTGCTCTAGATATTCATCCCTACCCTCTTTTTCAAAAATAAAGAAAAATTCCGTTTTTCTTTCTTTTTGGATTTCCCATGCTTATTTTTAGGAGTGGAGAGAACCACAGAAGCAAACCCTGTTGTCTAGTTAATTCACTTCTTCCACCTACAGGAACGTTTGGATCAAAACTTATCTTGCTCAGTTAGGTGCTACAAATAACACAGTTGGTTAGACTAATGTATTTTAATTGCTGCATATCAGACTTCCTGCTGCTTTACCCTCTGTGTAACTCTGTGCTGGGAGTTTCTGAAGTACAGACTGGCAGGGCAATTCCTACTGTCAGAGCTGCAGCTGGAAGATTTGGCATGAGGTAGAGCTTGTTCTTTTCATGTCTGGCTCTGCCAGCACCCACGGTGAGGCTTTTCTTGATGCTGATCCTAATCAAGGAATGCAAGGCAGCTTCTGGGACAAAGTCTTTGTGCTTTTGGAAGTTTGCTTTCCAGCCTGGCAATCACCCATCCATAGCACTTACTCAAACCTTTTCAGTAATCTCAATCCCCTGCCAGGAATTGCCTCAGTATTTGTGAATGCTGTTTTTGCTTGATCTAATTTTAGAATATGTTAATAACTGAGTTATTTACTGTGCTGGCATTTCCCTACACTTAATGTCTCACGAACCCAAAGATTATATGTCCATTACATCTCCTTAATTCTCTTTGTCACCACCAGTGAGGTTTCAGTCATTGTAAACTTTGCTTAACAGTGGACGGTTGTTTCTGGGAATGAAAAACAAATACAACAAACAACAAAAACCCAGCCACCAGCAGTTATTTTCAGAATTCTTACACAATCATTTCAGAAGTCTAATGCCATCTCTGTGGCTACTGTTTCTTCAGTGGGTCTCATTAACTGTGGCATGACTCTAACAAGGCAGTAACATCTTTTTCCCTCTCCCTTCCCAGCAGCATTGCCAACACCAAATCGTCAGTGATGCTGAATTATTTTGGATCACTTGTGGTTATTCAGTGTTGTAGACAAATACCAATTTGAGATGGAGGGTGAACCCTGGCCACTAAACTTGTTTCACTTGTGACTCATTCCAGATTTAAACCCTGGCTCTTGCTGACATTTTATTAACCCAATTTGTCATCCTCCTAACCCCTATTATCCAACCCAGGCAGATTATTTACTTTGAAAAGATGTGTAGATAGCTTCCATGCGAATCATAAGTAGATCCAGGTGCCATAGCTAGATTCCAGAGGGAGCTACAGTCATGAGATACATGTGGTGGTAAAATAACTTCTATCTTAGATGCTTCAAAACTCAGCAACATTCTCCTAGTTAGATATTGTCTGGACTTCCATTACTGCAAAGCAGCCTGGCACCAAGATGCTGAATACACACCTTCAGGCCTGAGTGTGGTCCCAAAGAGCTCATCAAAGGTAAATTGAAGTGTGTATTTAGAAGTTAAGCACATGCTAAAACATACTCTTGCTCTGCAGCCAGAATTAGTGACTACCCCTTCCTAAGCAACTCTCTTTGAATCTTTGCATTCATCCCAAAAATACAGCATTCAAGTCAAGAATTAGCCCTTCCAGAGAAATCATCATTTCCAGTTTGCTTGAGGAGAGAAATCCAGGAAGCATCAATAAATCCACTTTGGCAGCAAAGAGCTGCAGAAGGAGTAACCTGTCAGGGTAACATGACTTAATTTCTCAGAGAAAGATTCTTTTTATAGATGAGATTAAAATGCCAGCAAAGTCAAGTAGCAGGAAGTGTCACACTTGATTGTCTCTGGGTTGGTGAAAAATAAATAAAAAGATGACATGGTTTTACATTTAGCAAGGAAAGCAATAACACACTGAGACTAATAATGTACACTGAGAATCTACGCGCGGCAACCGAAGTATAACAAAGACACGTGTTCCCACACGAACATTCATTTAAACTACAGATTTTTTACTTGGATAAAACGAAGGTTATGTGCCAGGGCGTTGGAAAATTGGGTGAGATTCCCAGGTTGGACGTGAGGGGGCAGCCTTACCTGCAGTTTGGTGATGGTGGGACTCTGCAGGGTCAGAGCAGGCACTTTGGTTTGGCCTCTCAAGTTGCAATGTCAAGATGTGGAGCTTTGTTCCTTTCCAAGCGAGGGATCCATCCAGGCTTTTCAGATTTCCATATGCGAAGGTTGAGTGTTGTCCCTTTAAATAAGCACAAAGATCTCAGTCCGAAGGGGGAATGAAGCCCAGGCTACCAACAGTTATGAAACCTCTCTTTTAGAGCTTGCAGGAATTAGGGGCTGCTGTTACACTCTGAGGTTAATAATCAGTTTTAATATTCACTTAGGGGGCTGTAAAAAAAGAATGAAAATTTCCTAATTTGAAAATGGACTTGATTGGCAGCTTTATTATCTCTGTAAGGTGCGTGGCATTCCACACAATCAAGTCATTTTTTAAAATAATCTCACTGCTTAAGTCGTACACGCTGCTAATTGCATTTTAATAAGTCTCTTTAAAATCTTTCCATATTTTTTAATATCCTAATATTAGATAAGTGATTGCTGGGGACACTGGAGGGCACTGAAGTTTATAGAAAGAGGAACACCATAATGAAGCTTTATTGGGATGGCATCACCAAACAATTGCTGTGATAGCAACACTCCCAAGCTTGGAAAAGTGCCAGACATTCCCCCCTGGAACTGACTCAGACACTAGCCTCTCTGGCTCAGGACTGATGCAGAAAATGGATGCTTTCTGGCTCATAAAATGGCCTCTTTCCGGCTTGGAAATGGCTGAGGAACTGTCCACTTTAGGAAGGATTTGGGAACCTTTTTGTTTTGTTGTCTCAATTCTGGCTTGAAACCATAGAAGTGATTTTTTTTTTTTAATTCAGCCAGATAGATTTTTTTTCCCAGCTCAATACAATGGCAAAGGTTGTGAGAGGATTCAATGGGAATTAGAAAACCAAGGCTGAAAGTTGAATAGATGAACCTTCCATCTCAAAGATCAAATCCTGCTGGGTTGAGAGAGTACCTGAAAAAAACCCCCCATAGTGTAGTGTGGGGTTATGGGGTGTCTCCATCTCACACAGAGCACATGGAGCATCACCCAGCCTGGCCTTGAGTGTTTGGAGGAGGCATCTACAACTTATTCCACTCTTGTACCTTCCTCACTGTAAAAAGTGTTGTGACTGTTGCACAAGTAGTGTCACTTTCAGTGTAACTTACCATATACTTCCAAATGAGTGTGTAAGTGTCTTCTAGGGAACTTGACCATGATAAAGGGACTCTTCTTTTTGCCAGCACAGAATGACAATGCCAAATTTCACATTACAATGCATTTTGTCCTCTGCAATTCATGTACTGGGACCCGAGATCAGAAAGTTATTTTGAGAACAAAAGTGACTTTAATGTATTGCCTGCTCTTATATGGGTTTTTTTTCCCCCCTAAGTCTCATCTTCTGAAATCATACTGTAATAAATCATCACAATGTCAGTTCTGGCTTTAACAAAAAAAATTAAACTGAGCTTCTAGAAGTTCACAACTAGTAAAGAAAATAAGAAAAAATATTGTATCTTTCTAAAGTTTCAAAACCTGGGAAACAAATACAGGGAAAGAATAATAGTTTTTCCTTTCAAGTCTCATAATATTTAAGTAAAGTTGTTTTTTGGAACTCCAGCTTTAATACTTGAATTGGGCAATACTGATATAAACATCTTGCATGAGTTTGTTTGAAAGTGAGCCATTTTCTGACTAATTGAAGATCTGTTTGTCTATCCATGTGTTTCTTCTGTATATCATCAGAGAATCCTTGGACTCAGTCCATTGTATCTTTAGGTCTGATCTTAATCCCACTGAAATCCAAAGGGGTTCTGCAACTGACTCCCAATTAAAAATGGATCAAGCCCAATTTTACTGTATAATATGAATAAGAATACTTTGCCTATTGATACAGAATTTCTTAGTTGTGTATCTTGCTGATTTTAAGGTATATGAGATGCCACAGAAAGGAAAACAAGGTCTCTGAAATTAGCTAAGGGATGGAAGAGTTGTCAGTTTACAAAATTTCCCATCTTCCTCTCCTCTTTTTTTTCCCTTCTCTTTCTGAAAATAAGAGCAGAAGGTCTTGTTTCCCACTGACAGGCTGGGAGGCACATGTTCGGCGAACTTCTGCACAGGAAGTAAATGTCCAGGTCATATTTATCCCTTTTCATGTGGTTCTTTTAATCCCCCAGATTGGGTTTCAGAAGAGTTTTACAGTTTCAGTTTTACAAAGCAAACCTTCCTTTAATGTTGGCATTTTAAAGAAAAAGCTTCAGTCAAAACATGTGTGTTTTACATCAGCCAGATGTGACATTTGGGGGAGCAGGACAATGTGGCAGCCAGCTCCACTGCAAAAGCTTACTGGGGTGGTGTTGGGCATTGACTGGGAGCTACTGGTCCCAGGTTGGGGATCAGCCTCCTGGATCTCTTGCTCTGTGCAGAGAATTATAAAAATAATAATAGTTTAAAAGAGAAAAAGGGCCCTGAGCAAATTAGAGATCAGAGCACAGCTATGACTTGAATCCAAGCAGCCCATATGGCTGTGTTAGAGTGCAGCCCTGCTGTACACCCAAAAAACACATTCTTTCCTTAAAAAAGATGTTAATTTGAAGTGAAGTAATAGATGTAAAAGGCAGTATAGGCACCACCAATACTGCAGAGGAGCCAAATGCTGTGTGAGCAGTCAGTGACTGCCACAAAAATAAACCCCACCTTTGTGTAGCTTCCATTGAACCATTGTCCCTGTAACTTGCTCTTCCCAGGATCTCATTTTTATAATTTTTATCACTTCAACTGCAAAACGAACAAACAATGCAATGCCTTCAGAAGGCTCTTAACCTTCTCCAGGGCACACCTGATGCAGCAGGTGTAGCAGATGCCATTTTCAGTTGTCCTCCCTAAATTGGGGCCAGCTGTGACAGGGTGGGGTCTTTTCTTCTACCTTCAAAAGGGCAGAGTTACCTCAGTACTGCTGGAGTTTGAAGGAGAAAGGGGGTTTTTTTGGACCAGAGTTACCTCAGTGCTGCTGGAGTTTGAAGGAGAAAGGGGGTTTTTTTGGACCAGAGTTACCTCAGAGCTGACCCTGTGGGGCTGAGGGCAGGCCCAGGCCGCTTCCCGCCATTTTGTGAGCCCTGAGGGGAGCCACCAGCGCCGCACCACAAGAATCATAGAATCATAGAAAAGTTTCGGCTGGAAGGGACCTTAAAGATCATCAAGTTCCAGCCTCCCTGCCACAGGGAGGGACATCTCCCACCAGACCAGGTTGTTCAGTGCCCTCATTCAGCCTGGCCTTAAACACCTCCAGGGATTGAGGGAACATCCACAACCTCTCTGGGCAATCTGCTCCAGTGTTACACTACCCTCACCATAAAGAACTTCCTTCTTATATCCAGCTTGAATCTCCCCTCTTCCAATTAACATTCATTATTTCTAGTCCTTCCATCCCATCAGTGGAGGTACAAATTCTTTAAGTCTCCTTTCCCGGTTCCTGCACCTGTAGAAGCCGGCAGCCATCTTCAGAGCTGCCCGCCATTACAGGCGAAAGGTTCTCGCAGTCCCCACAGCCTCTTTCTGTGGGAGCTCTGTCAAAGACTTCCCACATCCATTTTGGCCGAAGTGGGGAGCCCAACCCCACCTCCGCCGAGCGGAGACCATCCTCAGCTCCATAGTTCCTAATTCCATCCCTCCTTTCAAGGAGGTGTTCACAACCCTCATGGCCGACAAGAGAGTGTTCGTTTAGGAGGGAAGAAGCGACGGTGTCGCCGCGAGGGGAGGGAGGAGGCGGCCGTTGGCACCTCGTCCCGCTCAGGCTGTATTTCCCAGTATAAATACAACAAAAAAACCAAACTCCCCTCACAGCTTTATCTTATTCCATCCCTCCTTCCAAGGAGGTGATCACCTCCAGCTTCGTGTGCCTTGCCTTGTCACCCTTGCCTTTGTCATCTACATTCTGCTGTGCTGATATCTTCCTTACCTCTGTAAGTTAAGAATGAGGCACCCTTTTCACCTTGGATGCCATTTTGTGACTGTTGGAACCCTTTGAGGGGTTGTTGCTGCCATTGGGTGGGACAGCTGAGGAAGAGCTGAGGCAGAATTAAGGAATCCCAGGCCTGAAAATTCGTCTTTGGAGAAAGGTTCCTGAGAACATCTCTGTGCTGCCTCTTCACGAGTCTTCTCTTCAGCTTTTCTTTGGAGAAAGGTTCCTGAGGGGATGGCGTCTAAAGGCGGTCTCTGTGCAAAGCTCACCACAGTGTTACTTTGGGACAACCTGTGGAAAAACTTCTCTCAGATATGCAGCTTCTGGTGTTCCACCCCACCTGGTGACACAAGGGACAATCTTAAAGAGGTTTGGCTGCTGTGAAGGACCTGAATATGTGGCACGAGAAGCCACTGTGGTGTCCTGAGGAAGCTGGCATGTGCTGCTCCTGCACCAGCAATGGGTGAGTATTTGCTGTATTTCCTAAACATGTGTGCCCACTTAAGTACCTTTTCTTGGTTGGTAAGCTGTAGTCTGGGCTTTTGAATCCTCTGGAATAACAGCTCCTGTCTCTTGAGCTGACACCATTAATTTTTTTCCTTTAAGTTTTGTGTCAATCCAAGGTCAGTGGCCTCCAGGCCTGGGCTCTCCATTGATCTCCTTGAGTGATATAAATAGGTTTTCAACAGAGTTGCCTGCTTTCCTGACTGTAGCTAGGTATAGATTTTTGTCTTTACTGTGGCTAAATGGTATGGTCAGATGGCTTGCAGTAAATTTGGTGGGAGGTTAATTTGATGTCCTGGAGCCTGTGTGGCTGGGTGGAGTTATTTCTCTGGAGTGAATCTGAGGTAGGTAAATATTCTAAGATATCATGCATGATGTATTTATTATAATGTGCTTGGAAAGAGCCTATAGGACTGACTTATCTCTTCATGAGGAGTTAGATTTGAGCAGAAAGGTATCTGGCTATTGGGATTGACTGGATGGTGCACTGGGCTGGAACAACTGGCTGCTTCTTTTCATGGGGATGGATGAAATAAAAAAACCAAGGAAACCTGCCTAAATTAAATGATTTGGCTGGATTTGTACAAGCTTTTTGGGCTGACCACGACTAGGCTGAGGTGTCTTCTAGAGGGTTTAGCCAGCAATTTATTTGATGGAAACATAATGGAAGATGATCCTTAAGATCCCTTCCAACCCAAATCACTCTATGATTCTATGTTTTGTTCTCAGAGTTGGTTGTATTTGTGGCATGCTACTAAAATTTCTTTACTCAACCCATGTGCACCCATTTCTCTTTGGATGGCAAATGTCTTGGTAGATAACACAAAGAAATAAATATAAACATATGTAGTTGTGCCTTTTTCCTTTGAAGTGCATGAGTATCGAGAACCTGATTGTTATTTATCCTTGTGTGTTCCCCTTGTTCATGCTCCAGGCTTTTCTGTCTTGCTAATTGACACTGTTGCTGTTGGGTTCTGTCTAGCACTTTTAAGGCCCTTTGACAGAAGTTAAAACTGGAGCTGATACAAGCAGCAAGGCTTTGTAAAGCTGTCTTTTGAACGTGCCAATTACAAACACTTTCCCTTGGTATCACTTGTGTATAACTCTTGGCCATCTCTGTAAATTGGCCCTGAAAATAAGGACCATCAGGCTAAACTTTTTCCTGTCATCTTCTTGTTAGAACTGAAGACTTCACTGTGGATAAATGGATTAACATCTGGCCAAATTATTGGCTGAAAGCTATCAAATAAAGGAAACACAAAAATGTTGTGATAGGAAATAGACAAATGCACAACAAATATTTTTTGCCCTTTCAGCCCACTTTCTCCTTGTGTAGGAAGACAGCCACAATGTAACCGACTAATGTTGGGAGAAAGGCAGGTGGCTTTCACACAGAATCACAGAATGACCCGGGTTGGAAGGGACCTCAAGGCTTTCGTTTTTACTTTCCTTTTTATCACTGAGTTTTGTGATCTGAAGGCATGAGAGAAAGTCTAATGGGCGTGGCAGAAATTTATGAAATAAAGGGTTAGTCCTGATTTTTTGCCACATGGTGTCTATGTGACTGGGTCCATCTCATGCAATTTGCCACTTGCCTCACTTTCCTGAGCAGCAATCCTACAATGCAAGGAGGTAATAGTAAAAAGAAAAATCCATCAGTAGCTGTGAGGCTCTCAGCTGCTGTGGTCAGATAAGTACCACAGTGAAGGAAACTCCTCTAAGTATCTATTAAGGACAGCACTTCACAGGGCTATTGCCCCTTCTATCCAAGGTGCATGAAGCATTCTATCAATGCTACTCATATTCCTTCAATACCCCTGAGAAGCAACGCATTATAAATCCCATTTTACAGATGGGCGAACTGACTTTTCCCCAAGTCCCAGAGTGGTTCAGTGACAGAGCTGGGAATTGAACCATTAGACATTTTCCTCTTCATGACAGCTCTGTACAATCCCAGGACTCATTTATTTTCCCTATTAAAAAAAGAAGTAAACAAGTATTTTCTTTCTGAGACCCACTGAGGATGGGGGATTGGGGAAAAAAATGGAAGTAAAATTAAAAATAAAATGACATAAGTCCCCACTGGCCCCGAGTTGTCCAGTCTCCTTTACATTCACACTTCTCTTTGTTATGTTTCCTTGAAGTTGAACCTCCCTAGAGAAGGGAACCTCAGAGTTTCTGGTGCTGGGGAAGAAATGCTTCAAGAAAAAGAAAAATAATCGCAGCTGCAATGTTAAAAATAAGAAGCTAATCAAAGGCAGCCCATGTGGGCGCCACTTTCATCTCTCATCTTCAAAGAGGTGCAAACAAACATTGTCGGCGTGCCAAGCAGCAGCCTCGGCGGCTGATGATCCCATTACTCCTCCAGCGTCCACACTCCCCTTCCATGCTGCTGAGCCTGTAGGCATGGGACTCTAGGATCACTGCCAAGGTGGCAACCTCTAGTCACCAGAGGAGAAACCACATATGGAATTCCTCTGTGGATCCAAATTGTTTCATAACAAAGTACTTGCGCCCTGTAGATGATTCCTTGTACTGTTGCCTTTAAAGCCTTTCTAGTAACAATATTAGCATCTCTCATTCCCTGCGATGCTGAAAAGCTTCCAGTTCAGATTTTTGTTCTGGTGTTTTAAGGGGGAGTTTGTTTTCCAAAGGTTTTGTTATTTTTAAAAATAATATTCAGGCTCTGATGAAATCCAGATGTACTTGGTAGAAGAGTGTGGGTTGGTAGTTAAAGGGATGGCACGTGGGGAATTTGCAGTACTGCTTCTTCTCCCAACAATCTTTAGAACTTGCCTTGACATCAATGCCCCTAATGTACTTGCACCTCAGTTTATCTGAGTTTACTTGCTTTGACAGAAGCCTGACCACTCCTGCGTACCCTAATGCAGCCTATGTAATAAGGAGCTAGCTATCTCTGACCAAGAGGGTTGAAATACCAGAAGCAACATATAGATGCAATTCTCTGCCTGTACTAATACAAATTCCTTCAGGACAGAATCATCTTAAGTATGGTAATACTGATACTTTACTCCTTCTTGCAGAATGAGAACTTAAGAGGCCACAAGGGTTCTGAACTCTTATCCAATACTGAGACTTTTAGTAGATGAATGAGAGTGAGAAAGGATAACTCATTCTGCTTATATTGCCCTCACTTGTTCATAACATGAGAGCATGAGTGAAATGTTGCTCATGGATACTAACATCCTACAGAGGAAATTCTATGTGATAAGGGTATAAGAGACCCATTCAACTCTTGGGCTCTGTCACTGCTTGTGTGAGAATTCTTATGCTACTTCACCAGCTGCAAAACCTCGATGTTTTACGTAAATTACTTTGAAAGCCATTGATTAAACGAGCTAGGTATGATTTCTCAGAACTGAATTTCATCTTAACGTTACTGCAGTCTTGGCAGAGAAGATGCCTTTACCACCTTGTACCTTTCTAGGCCTTTTCTGCTCTGTTAATCTAAGGAGTATTATGGTAACTGTGAGAACAGTTCTCTGGTGTGGTCATCCACCCACAGAAGCTCTGTGGGGCCTGCCCCATGTTCACAAGAAAAGAGTGGGAGATGGAGGGGAGGGACTGGAATTGGATCCAGTGCACCATAATGAGGAAAGCCTGTCCCAGCCAGAGAAGGATTCAATTAGGAGGCTAGAGGAATATGGATGATACAGAGAGGGCACCAGGACATATGGGGCTGCCACTGGTAGCAAGAATAAAGGTGCTTTGCATAAGACCAGAATTCAATCATAAGGGAAGAGAAATCTGCTCCCAAGTAGCACTGATTCCCCCTCCCCTCTACAGCGCACAACAAGGTACAGATTAGACCATTACACCCAGGGGAAGCCACAGAGTCTCACTCTCTTTTTCATGGACAGTAGCAGGAAATCGGTGGATTGGAACCAAATGAGAAGCCTGACTCAAACCAGATGTGACCCCAGGGAGATCAGAAATCCTGAGATGTTTTTGCTTTGACATATCCGCCAGTGTTGAAGTTGGGGGAAGGCAGAGGGTGGCAGCAGCTGGTTAGATGCTGCTGGATTGTATCATGCTGGTAACAGGTCGGCTGAATTTCAGTGGAGAATAAGTATAGGAGACCATTGTAGTGCTGCATAGTCAAAACCATGAGTGTATCCCTAATTTTAGCTGGCTTATCACCTGGTTCAGCAGCAAGACTTTGATCTGGGACCTTGATAGCCACACTCCCAGAGTTAACCACATCCATAGGCTGCAGACTCTTTTGTGATCAAGCACTGCTTACCAAAGGTACTCTCTATTTCCATTCAACTTACTTGAGTGTGTTTGGTTGGTGAAACAGGGAAATCAAAGCACAGGGCTACAGTGGCACATGCTGTGAAGTACCTTTAAGTACCAACACCCAAAATACCACTCTGTGGGGCTGGATTTTAGCTCAGATCTTCTGTGCCTACTAATTCTGCTCCCCTGCTTAATACGAATTCATTTCCAAGCCTCAGGAGACAGTGATGAGAGTAGAATTGAACTGGGTGAACATTTTGCTTTAAGATCCAGCTGTAGAGTCCTATTATTGTGATTTTTTTTCTTATTTATGTGAGTCAAAGGCAAGTTCTGACATCAGTAGTCTCTAAAAGAAGTCTGAAATTCTATCACTGTAAAGGCTCTGAAGTCAAGTCAGTGCAAAGTAATCCAATGTATTCATTCATTTTCAGATCTCATGATTATAAAAGCCTGATGCGTGAGTTTTTTGCTTATTTGATTCTGGTAATAATGAAATGAAATGACGGGAAATCAGTTTCTCCCCTGGCGCTCTTACTCTGTCTCTTCCTTCTCTCTGTCTAAACAAGGAGTCCAGAATTAACTTCAGTTAGCATTAAATTCTTTCAGAGGCCTTGAAGACAGGGATCAGTGTGTCCTATATTTTGTGCCAGGCCAGAGGACATTTATAACACAAAGGCAAAATACCTTTTTCAGCTGTTTGTTTTCCTGCTGCTACCTTAGATGGAACAGTTGCTTGGTGAATTGCCCTGGATGAGGAAGAATTTGCAGAACAGTGTGTTTCACAAGGAACCACTAAGTCATGGATGCCTTCTCTTGGTCCTGCTTAGGGGACTGCCTACCCTCATGCAAATAATATTGTCAGATTTCATGTGTTAATTATGAATACTTCTGCAGGTGGTGTTGCTCTTCTACAGTTCTAAGGGAACCTTCACCTAGTCAATGTCTACTAAAGCCATCACTGTTTTTGGAATGACTTTTGTCAACTTTTGGTCATGAGATTTATATGTAACCTGGCAAGTAGTTTTCTCCTTTTATATCTGTGCCACTAACTGGTGGGGGTGTTAAATCAAGAAGGGCTTATCAGTAAAAGTAGGAAGAAGCCAAATCCTCTCCTGCTTTGTGCCATCTAAACACTGGGCACCTTGAGGGACAAATGTTCCACTGTTTTGACTGGATAGTTTTGCGCTTTCTTGGCATGGATATGAAAGTAAAGCTTGGCAGAGAGGCAGCTGGGCAGACTGGAATTAGGTGAACTGGGTAAAAGCTTGTGTCCACCTGCAGAATATCTTTGGCATCAGAATAAACCCAGGAGGAGTCTGAGATGCAGGGAATATGGACCTAATGATACAACAGGAGCATGTTGCTTGAGACTGTCAGCACTCTCATGCTTTACAACTGTATCTGACCCCTCCCGGAGATGGAGGGTGAGTTCTGGTTTACATTAGCCCAGATGAGATGCAGTGTTGACAGGACTCAGCAAGGTTTGCAGTGGAGTTTTGTTAGCTGGCCACCCCAAGCAGTAACAGAGACTCGCATGGGAGAGTGTTGCCAACCGGGTACCTTATAAAGCAGGCTGATGGTGCAGCTCTTCAAATAATGGAGCAGAACCTCCTCCCCCTTTCTCAGATGCTTCAATGATCGTAGCCCACAAAACCAAAATAGCTGTTAAGGAACAAGCTGGATTTCATTTTTCTGGTGATGCTCTCTGCATGGTGTTAAGGGACAGAAAGTCACCAGTTTGTTGTTTCAGTCCCAAAAGGAATGAATTAGGCATTAGAGTCACCAAGATTCCTATTTATAACAGAAGATACCACCTTGGTGCATCACTGAGACTGTAGGAAGTGCTGCAGGGTCTTTTTCCTTGCTGGAAGGTGCAGTGGAACAGCTGACGGTGGGCTCTGAAAATGTTTTCCATGTTCTTAGTTCATCCTACAGAATCCTTGAAATCTGAACAAGGGGGCATGGTTTTACTCTTTAGATTCTTAATTCCCTGCTCGAGTTCATGCTGGACTGGAATTAAGTTTTTTTCTGTGGAATTAGAGCATTTTAGGACTGAGAAAAAATAGGGTGTGAAGGTGAGAGAAGATTAAGTCTGCAAAGCAGTGCGCTAAAGAGAGAAAGCATTTTACTGTTCTGTAGAAAATGAAAATTGGCTTCTTGGTGAGGAACTTTCTAATCAGTTTGCATAACCCTTGCTTGGAAACTAAACAGAATTGACCAACTTGTGATTTATGACAACTTCTTTTGGCATATGCTCTGGTCTGTTTGCACCATTACCATAGCAGCAAAGGAACTATTTACTTGTCTGGCTACCTTGCCACATCCTGGCCTTTCACTGGAGATGAAGGTGGGCCTGATTCTAAAAGGCAAGGAAAGCTACTTAGCACTCAGGGAAGTGGAGGTCAAATGTCATCTTTTCCTGTTCTTCTGTCTCTAGTACATTATCATTTCAGGCATGAAGGAAAAGGACTAACATTCCTCGCCAGGCAACATCCACGTGTACCCTTAAAGTGCCTGTAACAGGACTGTGGTTCATGCTTTCTGGATCCATAATCCTATCTTGCCCATTGCTTGCTTGGAGCTGCATAGATCTTTTTTAATCTCTTCACATAAAGCTGTGGTGAAAGTTTCTGGGTTTCTCTGGTCGTGTGGTCTGAGCATGATGGATTTTCTGTTTATGCACAGCCAGCCACTGTTAAATGAGCTGCACAAACTCAGGAGAGTGATAAAGGGCATGGGGAGTTTGAACTGATTTTAAGGGACTAGATAGAGAGAGCTGCAAAGCCAGGGAGTGTTCATTTTCCAAAACAAGAGGTTAATTTTTCCTTTTCTCTAATGTGGGATTGAAGAAAGAGAAGGGTGTGACATACTAAACACTAAGACTAGCTCTTGAATCTCTGTATTCAAGCACACAGTGGCTAAAAGGGAGGTCTGCATACATCCAGGAGCTGCAACTTTGAGGCTTCATTTGTTTTTTAAAACCTCATTCCTCTAAAATAATAGTTTTCAATCAGTAGCTCATATCTTCAGTGTCAGAGCCTTGCTTGGGTGTAACATTTACTTATGTGATCTGCTCTTTTATTATGGTTCTTGACTATTGGCTTAAAACCTTCTGGATCATAATGAAGCAAGCTTTCCTTAACAGCTGTGGTTCTGGGTTCTCACAAGAGCTAGAAACTCCTGTTCAGACACTGATGATGAGATGCCATTGTAGTAACATCATGAATAGAATGCTAGGAGGAATAACTTAAGAGCAAATGCCTCTGTGGCTCCCAGCAGTAATTGCAAGCATAGATTTCAGAGTGGAATGGGTTAACTCAGGGATTCTCAACTGGTTTTGACAGGCAGTCAATGTGCTGGGATAATGGTGTAAAAAAGAAAGCTGAGTTAGGATGCTCCTTGAAGTAGGCAGACCAGGCATCCTTGGGGAAGAGTTGGTGATGGGGTCAGATAATTCACTCTTCATGTTCATGCTTCTCTTTGGAGCCAAGGAACAAGTCTGTTAAAATGTTTGCCCAATACTTTGGGGCCAGCAGTTATAATTACACTTATTCTAATATATACCCATACACTCGGTGACTCACTGATGCAAATCTGTTTGACTACTTCCAGAGGGGTTTGCAGCAGAGGGTGGCAGAGGAGGAGACAATCTCATCTCTGGGTTTGAGCCCAAGGGTGAGATTTCTGCTCCTTTCCTTGTGCTTGCAACTGTGGTGGACTTCAGTGGGGAGCCTGGATTTTGCTTTTGGTTTAACTGCGGCTCCTCAGTGAGACCTGACCGAAGTTCTTCACCGAGACAATGTAATTGGGACATTAAGTGAATTCCAGTCAGTTCGGGAAACACATCCTTTCAGATCCTGAAAACATGCTATTATTAATTAACGAGCGCAAATACTAAGGGGGCTGCACGCCTTTCGTTCGTTGGTCTCAGACTTATGTCTCTCCATTCGTCTCTTCTTGCTAAATTTTTCAGTGTTTTTAACATCAGACTGATGTTACGTATAATTACCAACTTTGCACCAAAATTATATTTGACATGGCTTGTGTGGGAAATTAGAGCATTTCAGAGACTACAAATTCACCTGGGAAGATGAGCCAGGCAAGACAAGGCAGCGCAGAGTGGAAGTAATTTGAATATTACATGTGCCCTCCTGAAAATGCCAAAATCATTTAAATTGCTAGAAAGGATATTTTCCCTAATTAGCTGTGTGTGCTGGAGGGTTCATAATAATGCACTGGTTGGGGAAGAATGGACTGGCAGAATAGAAGCTGCCTGTGCACCACAGGGGGCAGTGAAGAACTGGTGGCAGGAAGAGTCTTCCCTTTTCACTCACAACACATAAATATCTTTATCATCCCTGCAGCTATTTACATGATACTTCTCTTCTTAAATGTTTGGAGAATGTGCCCAGTTACCTGGTCCATCCATGGTGTTAGCTGCTGAGGGAAACCAAGACACTGCTAGCTGTGAGGCTGTGCTTCAAAGCCAGATCCTTCCCTATTTGCTGGTTCAGGAGGATCTAATTGCCTGAGCTCTGCTCCACCCTCAGGCATCACTGTGCTGTTCTCTGACACTTCTTCAGCTTCACAGGGTCCCACAAATACCGTCTCCATTCCCCTCACTTTGCTCTTTATTCCCTGGAGCCCTGCTGGTATGTTCTCACTTCCTTCCACAATTACAGTGATAGCCCCAGTTAGGCCAAGCCAAGTCTGCTTTTTTTTTCCCCCCTCTCTAAATTACCCAGATGACTGTAGACATTCTGGAGAGATGTAGGCAGAAAGAGCAAGAGGCGGACACACTCTCAAGGATCTTCTCTCTTCCTGACATCGATTGTTTAAGCACTAAACCATTCGCTGACTCCTGTGACTCTAAATAATGTGGGGCTTTTTCGAGGTTTTCCTCCCCACAGCTACAGAAACCGCACTGGAGCGCTAGTCTCTCTAATGTGAGGGCTTCCACCTGTGACTGTGGAGTGAGGCTGCTGCTGGTTCCATCTCTTTCTCTGCCATCACCGTTCCTGTGGTTTCTGCTTAGTTACATATTCATTTTTATAATGCAATTATCATCTTGTGGGATAAAGGAGGGGAAGACACCCTAATTAGCTGCTTAAAGCACTTTAAAACTGCATGTGTCCGTGTCTTTAAAGGAGACAGGGCTGCAGAATGGATGCTGTTGCACTGTGCTGCATGTTTCCAGCACTGAGCATTGCAGGTGACAGGATTGTACCTACATTGTCTGATCCACTGCCATGGGAAGTGATTTCCCATTTAACTGTCATAAGTCTGAATCCCTGTTGCTTCCTTAAACCACAAGGTATCATTTGCACCCTGGCAAAATAATGCAAATCATTACCCTGTTGTGCAAGCATGGAGGTTTTGGCATGGGAGCTTTTCAGAGGTGCTTTATATGGAATGAACAATAACACGAATTTCAAGACAGGATAGAAATGGGTTTTAAACTCTCCCACACCCACTTGCCCATCAGTAATCCTGAAATGCTTCAGTCCAGGTTCAGAGTTAGACACATCCCATTCCCAATGAAATTTAAATTGGATGCCTACATTCCACTGGAGATCTTGCTGTTAACTGCATGGAAAGGCTGCTTTGTGACAAGAGAAAGGGAAATATTGGCCAATGGTGCCAACGCTAACACTTGATTTTGGGAAACTGCCCTGGCATCTTTAGTGTCCACTGAGTGGCTGGGCTCTGTGGTTAAGGTTTCAACATGGTCCTTGGCTTGCTTCCCTTAGAAAGATGAAGAGCCGAGTTGATTTGAGAACATTACTCCTGGAGAGTTCATTGATTCTGTTGCTTGCTTTCTGAGGACTGCAGGCAGGAGTGATGCTTGCAGTCTGCTGAAGCTCCTGTGGCCCAATTTGTCAACATCACAAACCAGTAGCCTTTTGCAGGTGATAACTTTCTCAGAGGTTCAGTCGTAGGGCTTGGTGTCACTGCAGTTCCATGTGCCTCGTGGTGATGACTATGTTCAGGAATGATGGGAGATGATGTGCCTGGACAGGAAGGGAGGTGGCTCCAGGAAAACTTGAAAAACAAGAAGCCTTGTTTTGTTTTAAATGCTGATTGTTTTGTGTAACTTGGGCAACTGTTTACTAATCTTGCTGTACAGGAGACGAGGGAAGTGGATGAGTAATGCACCCTGATGAATGACTTTCCTTTGCTCATAAAGGGATAGAGTCTGTCAGATGCATTTTCATGCAGTCTGTGGCCTTAATGTTACCTTATGTTGTCTTACATATTCCTTTAATTCAACTTCACTTGCAGCTTAGGGTTTCAGGATTCCTGGTAGTATTCTAGACTTTGGCATGTGCTGTGGAAGCCGTCACTAGCTGTCCCACTGCTCTCTGCAGGACAGGAGGGAACCATTGGCATGTACAACTCTACTTGTAGTACCAAAGCTGCCACTAGGAGCAGATAGTGCTCTCTAGGTAGATTCCATTATGCTTCCCAATATAATTTAGCGTCTCCTCTGGCTTATTTGCCACAGGGAAGAATCTGCTGTATGAATAGAATCTGGAGATGGCAAGCATTTACTTTGGCCTCCTTGTGCTGGCAGAGCTGTCCCGTCTTCCCAAGCAAATCCTTCAAGTTTTCAAGCACTTCTCCTCTCCAGCATGATTTCCGTAGTGTCTTTTCTTGGCACTAGATGGTGCCAAGAACACTCGTGCAGTTGCAATGAGTATGAGGCCTTTACTTGCTTTGTACCTCAATGAGAAGATGCCTCTGGCTTGGTACGCAGGCTTTTCAGGAACTGTTTCCCCCAGGGGCTGTTTCCCAGATCTGCCTCTCAATCAAGGAAGAGATTTATAAAGTGGAAGCATGTCACAGAGCTGGCATGAGGGGAGGGAGGGGAAGATTGTCTTCTGGGCCATGGGTTGTAGGCAGAATTTTCACAAGCTCTGCAATTAATAATTTCTTCTGTGAGGTTTCATTTTGTTTTCTTTCTGGTTCAGTTTAAATGGTATAATTTTCACAGGGAGAAAGAAGACTCCAAGGGCTGTCCAAGAAGGTGCACAAGAGCTTTTCTCTGTGCTTTTCACGCCTGACCTGAAGCAGCTTCTCATAAAGCAGTCCTGATCAGCTTTGTGGCTCCTTACCGAGTTCCATCAGTGTATCCTTGCTCTGATTTGCCCCCCACAGTTCTATCCCAAGTAGGGCATTCTAGCATGCATGTAATTATTTTAATTTTGGGAACTAGTATCCTCTAAGACTGCTTGAAATCATACAATTGTGTATATCCATGCTTGTGTTAAACAGTTGCACTGATCAGGAATGGTAGGACTCATTTGAACACCCAACATGCAGGAAAAGGAATGTGACAAATGGATTCTGTGGAAGGGAGAGTCCTTGCTGCAGCAGGACCCCTCCTTCCCCCAGTGGTCCCATCAGGCAAGACAGATGGCATGTGCATTGCTTACTTCTGTGCCAAGCAGTTATAAAGCTTATTTATATTATGGCAGTGACAAAAGATGCTGGATTTTGAGTTTCAGGTGTGCTGAGCAGACTAAGAGCTAACTAGGAAAGCAGGAGTCAACAGAGATTAAGGCAAGCACTACAGAAAACTAAGGACTGAAAAGGGCTGTCTGGCAAACATAAATGTTTCTTTAATTCTGTGTCTTTCTCCTCTCTTCCCATACCCTTTCAATCCTAAGATATGCACAAATGTGCAAGCCCCATTTTCTTTACTAGTCATTCAAAAGCTTGGAGTTTATTTTCTATAGTATCTCATATTTAGAGTTGGAGTAGATTCACACCCAACCTAAAAATTGACCCCATGATTTCTTTGAACAAGCTTCCACAGCCACCCTGTAATGAGAACAGTGGTAAAATGCTGAGGAGTCCTTTGTGGTACCCTCTTCCATCAGCTGCTCTAATACCTTTTTGATTATCTCAGTGGACACAGATATAAATGCTGCGCCTTGGATCCCTCACTTGCAAGCTATCTCCATATTTTTTTTGCATTTTCTTTTTAAAATAAAAATGACTGCTGATGTTTATGCCCCTGTAATACATTATGTATTATTTTGTTTTAAGCGCTGCCTTTTGCATCCTGACAGTAACAATAAAATGTGAGTATGGGATTCCTAATACAGACAGACTAATGTTTCCACTGCTAGCCTTCCCTATCTCTTCTTTTTTTCTTTCTGCTCTCTAAGCACTTTTCTAAAGGCTCCTTTTATATTCCTAATAAAATTAGAGCAAAATACATCGATTTACTGGAAAAGAGGGTTTGGGGTTTTTTTTCCTTCAGTGATAGCACTTTCTTTATCCACCCCCCCAAAATGCTGGTGAATATTCCATGTCAAAGACCTCCAATCTCTTCTTGGGGTTTTCTTATCAGTTCCCCAATGAATGATTCTTTTTTTTTTTTTTTCCTTGTGTCTGCTTGAGAATACTCTGCTTGTTGCCCCCACTACAGACCATTTTGTCTATGCTGATCTTCTGAGGTAATTACCTTTCATTAATGCATTTTAGTCATATCTCCAAATACCAGTAAATGGCTGGTCTGCACATATTGGGAGCTGATCTGGATGGGACCTTTTTACTCCTTTTCCATCTATAGATTGTACAATCCATATCCTGATATCTGGCTTCCACTTTAGTGTAATGGATCCCCCCTTGCCCCACTCCTTCTGTTGCCTCTTAGACCAAGTTGAAGCAGCTATAAATTATCAGATCAAACTTGGTGGTGGTGTTATACTGATGTAGATAATCTTAGCTGGGAAATTAGTCCTGTTGTGGTCATACTGCTGAATCTCACAATTTTAAGTCCTGGATTGGGTTCTTTATTTCCCACTGAGATTTGGGATGATCCCATTGTTTTTTTGAGCTCTCTCACAGCAGCCTGTATGTAGTTATAAGGGGAGGGAACAATTGAAACCCATTGAGTTTGTTCATAGTCTGCACCACTGGAAAGCTTTCAGAACCCGTCACTGTGCTTTAGGGATTTTAAATTTCCGAGATATTCACTTAGTTATGGAATAGGCTAAAATCTGTCATGCTGATTTAATGAGAGAGTAGGGGAGGGAGGAGACAGACACACACAAAAAAAGCAATTTTCCTTGTAACAGTTGTGTTAAAATATTGATACAGATGCATAGTGGAAAAACTTAACGAGTTGTTAGTGTTAGAAATAATGCCAGCATTAGACATCTCTTGTGTGCAGAGTTTCCAAGATGGTGTTCAGTATTTCTGGGAAAGAGAAATAAGGAATTGCTGTACCTGAGTCAGACCAGTGACATTTCAATCTGGTGTGTCCTCTTCTAAGGCATCTAATCTGTTCCTGTGCTTAGCTGCAGAAGTTGGCACTGATGGAAGCCATAGTATGGTTAAGAACTGACTATTTTAATAAAAGCTTAGACTGTGGTTGGGTGCAGAATGTTCCAGAGTACTCTTTACACCACAACTCTTACCAAGGTACATTTTGAGTTCAGAACCAAGATCACTGAAGTCTCTGAATTAATCCATTCTGCAGAGCATAAACCAAGTAAAACTGGGTGTGCTGGGTTCTGTTAATGCAGACCTCTATCCATCAGAGACTCAGCTGAGACCACTAAATCTGAGCATTCCTTTTAAGATGAAAATGAGGAAGGAATTAATTTTAATGAGTGATGTTTTTGCCGCTGCTTGCCCTGTCGTGTGCGGCCTCTGTGTATGCAGTGTGATCTGCCATCATGTCAGTGCTCCATGATCAAACCCCTTCCAAGAGGGGATACTTTACATGGGTTTCTGTGTCAATTCCAGTCCCTGAAGAACGTTGCCAATCCATTAAGAGCCTGGCAGGCTGTACTGGGAAATGCTAGCATGAGCAGAGAAGAAAGAGGCAAGCCTGAGAATAAGAGAGAAGGAAAGATTAATCTGAGCAGAAATTCTGCATTGAAGAGAGGACTTCCAGGGATGTATTGTCTTTAGCTTGTACTTTGCAGAACATTGTTCATTTTACTGAAGGGCTTATTCAAAAGGCTTCCCAGCAGAAGAGATTTCCCTTAGGACAGTGGTACCATCTCTGTACTGTGTGGTTTGCTTGTCATCCCTGGCTCTTGCTTGCCAGAACCTGATATTTTAGAGACCCAAGAAAACAAAGAATATATTGCACTGTGCTCTTTGACAATCTGCTTCAAAAGAAGAGCCTGGGTCCTCTTAAGTACTAACCCTTTGAATGTCTGGCTCTTGGTATTACTGAAGGCAATATGGCTTTGCATTGTATTCAGTAACTATTGGTTCTGGTTCATGGACGGAAATTAAAGACAAAAATGGATGATGTTTCTCTTTAATCAGACCGTGTTTTTTTTACAGAGAGCTCTACAGAGCTCTTTACAGAGTCTCTACAGAGAGCTAGGACTAGGAAAACCCTGCTGCCATGGTATCTATTGCTGCTCCTTATGGGCTTCTGGCATGGACTGGACTCAGCTACCAAAATTGTTTTGTCTTATTTTAACTTAAGAGGTCTGACACTCATAGGTATATGCCTTCAAGCATAAAGCATAGCCCTTTCTGTTGGGAAAGATGCCAGGATAAGGAGTGGTTTGTACTAAAGAAAAAGTGAGGTGAGTGTCATCTTCTGTGGACTGCACAGTATTTTGAACTGGACTCAAAGGAGGATGCAGTGTGTGGAGGGCTCAGTCCAGATTCCTGTCAATAACAAATAAATCTTCAAACTCTTCTCACATTTGAAATGAATTGGTGTGGGAGGAAGGGCAGTAGCTTTTAATATACATCACTTATCTGTAGATAGATCTGCACAAACCCCTCCTCTGTGTCCCCTTATGTCAAAGCTTTAATCTGAATTATAACCATTACATTAATCATTAGCNAGTAGCTTTTAATATACATCACTTATCTGTAGATAGATCTGCACAAACCCCTCCTCTGTGTCCCCTTATGTCAAAGCTTTAATCTGAATTATTCCTCTTCCCCTCCCCATTACCAAAAGGGCTTTTGTCTTCCACAGCTGAAATCTCTGATCAGCAGGAGGGAGTGATAGCTCTGTGGAAAACCCACCAGGTCTCCACAGGTAGCAATGGTGATAAAGTAGCAATGTATGAATTGAAAGGACAAGGAGTCAGTGAAGGAGGGGGATTGCTGCAGTGCTGCCATTAAATAAATGATTGTGGGTAAGTGAGTGGCACCAAGTGCCAAGCTTTAGAAAGCTGTCTCTCCTGGGGAAGTTCCAACTTGATTACTGAGTGTCCTGTTTGAGACACAAAAAAAGGAAGTATGCAAAATACAGGACTCTTTTTGAGAGGAAAAGTGGGGTGATTTCTAGCCATCTTTGCATCATTTGGACTGAAAACTGCTTGAGATGCCTGCTTTTTCTATGTTTCCTGTGAATGGAGACCCTCCTACCTGTTTCCATCCTATTTGTTGGCATTGCATTTATGAAGTGGGGCATCCTTTTCTATCAGAGCTACCAGCCCATCTGAGCACAACTTAGCACCAGCCTCATTTAATAAGAACTCTTCTGATTGGCAGTGCCTGCTGGGTTCCCAACGTGACTGACCCAGCCCTGGTGAGTATGGCAGGAGCTGTGGGTTCTTTGTACAGACTGATATACTTAGTTCCTTTCTGGCTGGGACCCTGGCTGCACTCTGTGCTTGTGGGTTACTCTCTCTGCCAGCTTCCCCTCAGAGCACCAAAGTGCCCCCACAAACCACATGCCCAGAGCACTCCATTCAGGTTTGTCTTCAAATCCCAGTTTGCTTGGTCCCTGAAGCGGGCTCAGAGAGCAATCAAAGCCACTGCAGTGCAATTTCCGACAGAGAATTTCCTTCCTATTTCTGAGTGAGTGTGTGTGTGTATTTACGTGTTTAAAAAAAAAAAAAAGAAAAAAACATTTTGGTTTTGTGCACTAAGCACTTTTGAGGGTGATATGGGGCCCAGTAATACGGAGGTTTATAACCTCCTTAGCTAATGCTCTCTGACACTCTGTTTTGATATCATTACTACATTATACTCACAATTTTTGAGTGAAAAAATACAGTACTTAGAAAGTCGAAATTCATAAATAAATTCATGTCAAACCGCACTTAATATTGATTTTGTTAGTGTTCAGATTCAATAATAAGGTACTGCGTGCATGAATATTTAAATATAATCATCATTTCTGCATCTCCTAATGGCCTCTGCTCTTCTACACTCAATTTAAACACAATTTAAAAACTATAATGTATTGAAAAATACTAGGATTTAGCAATAAATCACCATTGGGATACTCCAAGCCTTTTATAGGATGGCTCAATATCTGCTTCTCAAGGGACAGCACAATTAGATTCATGTTTTTAAACTTCTCAATTATCCATATGCCATAATTTTATGTGAAAGTTTGTTTCTCTTCCTCCCCCTTCTACCCCTGCTCCCCCTCCTCACCCCCCACCAGATCCTCTCCCAGTAGGAAGCGGAGAAATCGCTAAGTGTTCTCTTAGCTGGGTTAGTATAGTAAAAAGGAGTCAAAGGTCACAGTCTTCAAACTGAATTAAATCCAGAGGCTGTCAGGGAAAGCAGAACGCTGACTCACTTAATCACATTATTTGGGGAAAAATCTAGGGGGAGGAAAGAGATAAAATGACTCAAAATGAACTCGCCAAGGAGGAAGCGGAGTTTTTATATTTATTTAAAAAGCAATATTCGTCTTTATCAAATAGACGCAGGATGGTTCGATGAGGATGGAGCTGGCTGGACATCGGCGCAGTTGCAGGCAGGAGAGCTCTGGCAGGCAGTTTCCTCCTTAGCAGGATCAGTCAGGGGGAGGCTGCAGTGCCCTCCGTTCCTTCAGTGCCAGGCTGGGTTATTTATTGGTAGGGGGTGTTTCTGTAGTGCTGGTCGCTAACCCTTCTGAAAATCAGACCCTCTGAGGTAGGTCATTATCATTATCCTCATTTTACAGATGGGGAAACTGAGGCACTGGTGGGTGACAGAGCTGCAGTGGCAGAGCTGGGAGCTGGTTCTTGGATTTCTAATGCTAGAGCCTCTGCCCCATTTATATGGCCATTTTCCCTCTCCCACCAGCATCCTCTGAGCCTGTGATGGAGAGGGAGATAAAAAGGATGTAGCATTGGGATCTAAAATAACTGCACTAATGTCTTATGAGAGCAGTAGATCTTGATGGTGTTGGTCTGGTACTGATGCTGCTGTACTGAGGGTGGCTCACCCATTTTGTTGACAGTTGTGAGGATGTTCAGTAGATGATGAGAGGAGTGGCAAAATCTTATCAAAAGGGAACTGTGTGGCAAATTCTGCTCAATGTGGATTGTAGGTGGAGGCAGAAGAGACCATCAGCAGCCAAGGAAAAAACTGGCAGCAAAAAAGTATTGAAACTTTTGTCTGTTTTCCTGCTTGTAGACCCTGCTCAGCCACATATGGCACGCAGTAAGAATTTCCTATTGTGCCCAACGTGGCTGTACCTTTCAATTTATTTTTCAGTTCCCAGGAGCTCCCTGGTGCTGCTCACAGTGTAAACCCGTGGTTGTATTTTCAGGACTATCTTCCCGTTGCAGGTGGAGGAGGCGACTTACGTTCATCCAGCGGGGCCACCAGACCGGTGTGGCTCGGCAGCTGGAGGCCAGCCCGTTGGCCTCCTTGGCTTGTCCCGGGAGCGGGGAGAGTCCCCGCCGCCTGCAGATGGCGCCCAGGCCTTGCGGTGGGCGGGGGGGCCAAACCGGGAGGAGGAGGCGGTGGGCATCCGTCCCCCCGGCGGGGTCAGCCCGGTACCCGCGGGTACCAGCTGAGCATTGTTCCAAACAAGTGCACGCGGTGAAAAGCCACTGGTATCTGTGGAGCGTCCCAACAGATGTCGCCAACAGATCCGTATTGATTGCTAGGGCTGGTGCCTTGGAGCTGGTGGGTGCAGATGGCACGTTGCTAATAAGCAGTGAGCACTATTGGCAGAGCAGTGAGGAGTGTTTGCAGCAGTGGGATAGCCGAGTGGCACAATGCCATGGGCAAGTGAGGGGCATCTTTGACCATCTTTGTCCTCTCCACATTCATTCCTATTTTTTTCCTGACTGGCTGGAGTCTAAATTTGTTCACCTCCTCCATGAACCTCTGCTTTGCTTTTGGTTTCCTATGCTAGCTCCACTCTCATCTATCTCATTTCTATCTGCTGCTTCTACCCTTTTTTCTTATTTGATTATTGTGCTTCTGCCTGTAATGTTTTTGGCTACCAGTAGCATCTCCTTCATGTTTGTATGTTGCTGGATCACGTTGGATAGGAGAGGGAGTGAAGACTAAGGCCATTCCTGCTGGGTCTGATAGAAGAGGGTGGGGGTTAGATTAGGCCTGAGAAAAGAAAAGCTATGGATGGCCTTGGACAAACATCTTGGATTCCAAATGTGGTGATAGAACTACTAGATCACTACTCAGCAGGTTGAGGTTTTGTATGTTATCAGCCTGTTGCTTTGGTTTCAGAACAGGAGACAACATGCAGTTCTATCATACAGGACTGTATGAACAGCAATAGTAGTGAGCACATGCACCCTAGCACGCAAAGGCTTTAGCTCTGAGGAGTGCTGGTGCATTAGTAAGTGCTTATATGAACAAGGAATTCTATTTATGCATCAGGAACACTCCAGAATGGCTACTCATTTCTAGGCTTCCCACAGTCGGGTACACATGAATGGATCAAATGTTCTCTACTGGATGTATATATATATATGTTTGTTTTTTTTTTACTGTTTGTTGTAGGGCAACTTAGGTGCCCCAGCAGGCTCTGAAATACCTGGTTTTAGATGCCGAACATCTGGAGAGTGTGGCTAAACCAAGGAGATGTTCTGGTATGGTTAAATTTCTCATGGCTAAATTCTTGTTTTGAAGGGAGATCCCTTTGCTGTTTCCTGTAAAAGTTGACCCAGCCTCAACACTCCCAGCTTCAGTTAGTGACATCACATGTCATAGGACACTGTCCTCAGCAGTGCAGTTCCTAAACTTACATTCTCTAACCATGTGCCCACCAGCTGGAGACCACTGTTACAGCCCCCTGTGCTACCTGCTGCCATTTTTCTTGTTGATCTGTCTGAATTAAATTTGATCTGAAGAGTTATGGTCAGAGAAATACATTGAAGTGTGAATGGTGGGTCCCGTAGTCTTTCAGTTGCGATCTAGTAATTTTTTATTGTTTAATGGTAACAAACAGTTGGGAGTTCTCTTTCTGTGATAAGTATTTTTTACTCCTACCTAAAACACAGGTTTCCTAGTTATTGTAGGTTTTGGATTAGGGAAACAGCTTGTGATATCCAAAAATCTGGACTGAGGTGGAGCTTGAAGGATTCTGTTTGCAAAGAGGAGAAAGCCCTGAGTGCCTAAAGAGGCCAACTCCGTGTTTGCCCTGAAAGCTTCTATTTTCCAAAAAAGGAAAGGGCAAAAAAGCCTTGAACACTGATTCTTTGAAAGCTGTGAAACTTAGAACAGGTGTGAGGGCAGGCAGCTGCCGGGGTGCTGTGTGCAGATATTCCTGCTAATACCTCCTTAGAACTTAATCTCTGAAACCATCTGCTTATGGTGAGCACATGTCCCGGGGGGTGGAGGGGGTAAAAAGCAAATCCAGCAGCCTCACAACTTCTCCCGCTGTAGCCTGAGTAAGAATTTTAAACAGCAAAATAAGCTCAAGTTGTGTGTTGGGAGACCTCATTTGCAGCTTTTATGATGCAGGAAAACTCTAGGGTCAGTACCCCAACTTCAAGATGGTTACTGTTGGTTCTCAGAGATCAGGATGTGGCTCATGACCATCTTAAAAAAAAAAGCAACACGTGAAACAGATTTGAAACCCTTTGACCCTACAAATACATGGGATCGGTTTTTCTTACTTGAGGTCTCATTCTGAACAAGATCAGCTAAAACCTTCAGCAGAATGCTTGGCTTGCATTACTCTGGTTTTTCAGACTGAAGTCACTGGAAAGTTGAGTAAGTTCTGTAGCTGGTTACCTTCAGTGCAACTATCACGATAATCTCCAGTGAAGCCCTCAAGAGTTATCTCTGAATAAATTGCCACTTCCTCATGCCTTTTTTTTTCCTCATCCTCATTTCTTTGCTTTTTGATTTCAGGACAGGCAGCCCCTGCTCCAAGGTCTCTGTTGGTTATTCAACACAATGTATCTGAGGATCATAAATGTTTCTGTGCTAGCAGTGTTATCAAACCCACCCACTGCTCTTTTCTGTGCTGCTTGTTTTTTACCTGTGGACACTTGCTTGCAGAGGCAAAAATTGCTCTCAGCTGCTGACCCATTAATGAAAAGCTAGTTTATCAACTTTGGCAAAGGAAGAAAGCAGTATTAGCCACTGTTGCCCTGTGACTGCCAGAAGCAGTGTGGTGACAGGAATGGGTCATACTTCAGCCCGTGACTGAAGGGTCCCCAGCTTCAGAGAGACATTCAGGGACTTCCCCTGCATTTGGTGCTGGCCATAAAAAATTGATCATCCTTTGTTACAGCTTCACTTCTGTCACTTTCCATCCCAGAGTCTGTTTTTTACAGAAAACAAGCTACATTCATCAAAAATGACAGAACACAGGCTTAATGTAATCATGTATGGGAACATGAATTGCAAATGCAGAACACAAGCACTAAAATGTATTTTCCATTACTGCCACAAAATGAAATAATCATGAACATTTTCCCCAAGAATGAGAACACATGTAGAGTACACTGACACCTCAAAATCTGTTGCTGTGCCCTGGCCTCAGATGCAGGTAAGCTTCGTGTCTACCAACAGGGCAGAGATCTGCTGGTGTCAGAAGAGTTGCCTGTCTTATAATCCTTGCCATGGGAACTTGTGTTGGTTATGAGTCAGAGCAGCTTCTGTAGGCTCATTTGGGTGATCTTCTGGTCATCTCTGGTTGTTAAAGATCTCATGGTGCTCTTAAGAATAACTGAGTAGAGGAGTGGAAACATAGACAATGTTGAGTTGCTCTTTAATTCTAGATTCTACTGGTAACTACTGTTGAATCTCTTGCTGATAACCTTGAATAATCCTCTTGACCCTACCCAGCTTTCATACCTAAGCTGCAAAATCAGACATATCATATGCCTATTTAGGAAAAAAAAAAAATTAACTGATTTAGGGTGGGTGTGGGACAACATGTTAATCAAATCCTTCCTTACCCTTGCAGACACACTGGACAATGATTTTGCCATGTTCTGTTGAACATCTGCTGTACTGCGCTCCAGATGTGACTGTTTCACCAGACAGGTAAAGTTATACCTGTCTTCATATCTGATTCTTTTATTTGTTTGTAACTTGTTTTGGTATCAGCAATGTGACTGGATAACTTGTATTGATCAGAGTATCAAGAATCAATGTCAGGAGAGGCAATGAAGCAGCAGGATAGCATTGTGAAATAGAAATCTGTAAACTAAACTGAATCTGGTACTTTATGCAGTTATTTAGATTATATTAAATATATGCAAGTTCCCATCCAGCCTGTACTTGCCACTGTTCTGCAAATACAAAGCCACTAATAAGGGGTGTTGGAGCCTGCCCTGCTGAAGGATAGTTGGATATGGATCATGATGATGTCTGGAAGGGAAACTACTAGTTTGATCAAAGCCTTGTGCTCAGACAGAACTGAGTGCTGATGGAATGATATAGCGAGAATAAGGCAGAAAGACAGTGGCTGGTTTACATCTCATGCAGCAGAAGCTGTTATGAGTGACTTATTGATCTCTGATTCAACCACAGGCTGTGGATTGAATTATGGGATATATTTGCAGAGCCCATTCCAATTGCCTCCAACAGGAGGTGCTAAAGAGAAAAGCATGTGGTGCTGGGGCAGACTTTATCCCTCTCAAACATGAGGCCCTGTCAAAAAGGGAAGAGATTTTGTTCTAAATGAATTAAAACGTTGTCTTTGCATGAGAGCAATTCAGATTATTAAAAATACATAAAACAAATAGACTCGGCAGCTGTGGAATCCAAGAGAAAATCTGGATTTGGAGGAGATTCTTAACTTTTTTTGAACCATGGCAGTAAGAAAAAACATTTGGTCCTGTGCATCTTTCCAGCTGTTTACACATAGTTTATGTACTCTCTGACAAGTTTGCTTAAGGAACTTTGTAGACGTGTTCATATGGTAATAGAAATGCAATCTCATATATATGCACATACCTCCTCATTCTTGTACATTGGACACACTTTATGTGCATCATCTCATTAAAATTAACTTCCTCTTTGAATTAATGTACTTATGTGCATATACATCAGTACATCCCAAGGTGCATACATGTATCTATGTTCATATTTCCATATATACATGAGGTGATCACCATAGTCAAATTGAAAAACTAAGTTATTCCAAAATTTCATGTTGTTCCTAAGGGGTGAATGGACCCATTCCAAATGAAAGGTAATCTTGGGACCTGAAGTTTTATGTTTCAGCATATGGTGTGGTTTCAACACTCTACTATAGACCATAAGCTCTTCAGGGCAGTTTGTAGATTCTCTTTGTTTATGCAACAAAAGCAGTGTCAGTTTGTTGGAGATGATAGGTGCTACGACAGTGCAAATAATTAATAACAATGGTGGTTTTCTTTTTTTTTTAATTTTATGGAAAAATGAGATATATTAGGCAGGAAGGATCCCCGGAGAACCTCCAAAGCCATCTACATAATGGTTTTGTCACAGTTCTTTCTACTGGGTTGTAATACTTTAAATGTATACCCATTTCAGTGCTGTCTCTTTGTGTGATCATAAAATCTAACACACATGGACATTTTTTACTCTCCTCTAGAGTTAATATAAATATGGATATGTTGTTAAAAGCAGAAATAGCTGATAAACATTCATGTTGTGGGTTAAATGAGTTGTCATTGCAGGTAACAGATATGTGAAGCATGTTTGTGCCATTGCAAGGATGTCATATGTACCTAAGTCTGTATAAATGTGTGTAGGTTTTATACTTGTGTTTATTTTCCCAAGAGTACATGGATTCGAAGTCTGAATCGAGTAGTGCAGTACAGATAATATGCACTCACCTTCCAGAAGAGGGCATCTGTCTCCCAGTGCAGGCACCTTTCTTAACCAATGGCCCCCAGCTTCTTGCACCTGGGCATCACATCTTCCTTGCCAATTTGAGGTTAAGAGTGCCAGCACAGAGTGAAATATTAAGGCAGCCACTTGAAATTCAAAGTGTTTCTTTTAATTAATGGGTGGATGCCACAAGTTGATCCAATCCAGCTCTTAAATTAATCTTAATTACATGGATTTTGTAACTTTGGCATTAGCCAGCCACACAAAATATGTATTTCATAATCTTAGAAACGGGTGAAAAAGGCTGCTGCTGAGCTGAGAAGTCAGCTGATGATGTTATCAGGCTCTGTGGCTGTGGGTGTAAGTGTCATTGGGGTGTGTCTGAGATCTTATCGGGAATACCAAATTAATTCACTCCTGCAAATATCAAAACAAGCTTTTTTGCTGGCAAGTAGGGAATAGGCAAGAGATTTCTGAGCTGCTATATTTGGAGTTTCTATGCTTGATACAATAAAGAATCAAAGCATCAGGCAAAGGAAGCTGATGATCTAAGCTGTTTGGTAATGAGTTTTGAGTGTGTACTCAGAGTGCTACTCCAGCCTTTAAGTGTTCATATTATGCATGTTGATTTGGACTGAGGATCACAAATCCTGGCTCTGTATCTCTGCCATTAGCTTTTTGTGAGTGACTGGTCAAGGGCAAGGAAGCTTTCTATCCCTGTGGCTTGTTTGTTCAGAATTGTCTTTTTCTGGATAGGAACTATCTCTTAGTATCTGTCTATTCAGCATTATATGGCATCTAGGTGCTACTCTGTGCAGATGATGATAATGGATAAATTGAATTATCTCAGGAGAATTGATACTGGTACTCTCTGTTAGGGATGATGAGCATCCAGGATCTCTCTGAGCATCCATCATGCCAACTTTAAATAGAAAACAGAGCTGGGAATAGATGGGGAGGGATATTCATGGGAAATGCAGACACACAATTTGCCTAACTAGTCACTGCATATTCTTTAAACAGGAAGTGAGGCCTTGGCTGTCCCCAGGGACTGGTATTCCCTTGGGATTAACATTGGATTATATGCCTGCTTCTGCTGATGAGACTTAAATGATGGATAAAACTGGGAGTAGGCACAATTGCAAGCTGTTCTTTGGTCTTGCTCTAAATGTAAGTCAGGACAAGAGTCAGATGATTGTCAATCCTAGAATGACTAGTTGTGAAGTGCATTTATGAGCTTTTTCTTGGTTCTTACTTCAAACTTGGAGGGGTGGGGCAAGAGCCGTGAGAATAAGCAGAGCTGTTTGCCTGTAAACACATCCAACGCTGGAGAAACATTCTGCTGTACACAGATGTCCACACATGCATACCTTTACCTTTTATTTGTGCATCCATAAGCATTCTTTTTTTTTCCCCCCTACTTATTCTACAATATATGCACGTGAAAATTTTCTTTAGAATGGGCTTGTAAATGCAAATCTTCTGTGAGTTGTCTCGGTGCCTGTCTGTGAAATACTTGCTTGAAGTACCTCCTTATTCTTACAGACATTTCTGTATTTGGCTGATCTTCTACTGCTGATATACTCATATCTTTCTGGTTAACAATTTTACCTTCTAAAGCTTTTTCTGAAGTTGCTTTACAGGGCAAGGTTAGTTTGGATGTCAATTTGAGGGGTTGTTTTCATAGTACATTTGGAAACATAAGTGGGAAAATGTTAAACCTCATGTCAATTTGCCTAATTGATGGGAAACTTGATTGTGGCCAGGGAGGAGTGGATTTCCCTCTGTCAGTCTTATGAGTAATTTGCTCATCTGAAGAGAGAAAAATCCAGTAAATCCTGGCAGCCAACGCAACTATCTCACAGGCTGAGAAAGTCACAAAATACAGAGAAAAATATGGAAACTATGTTCTTGACTCCCTTGGGAGATTCTGTAATGCTGAACCTCTGGTTGGAATTAATGGGGAGACTTCTGTGGCATCAAATTATTTTGACTCTCATTTTGTCAGATTTCTTGCAATTTTCTCCAAAGCATTTGTTTCTCAAGTAGTGGTAACAGAATTTGGATTAGATTGACCATCATTTCTGTGTTCTTGACATACTGGAACATGTTCACTTTTGCAACTTCTAATATCTAAGGTTTACTGGAGACAGTGTGACTTGAATAGGAATGATACAGAACTTCCTCAGTTTTCAGATTTGAAAACCTTTTGATGTCTGAACTCATCCAGTGATGGGGAAGAAGCCAGTGGGCAAATGGAGAAGCCTTTCCAGCTTTCAGTGTAGATAGGAAACGGAATGAGTTAATGTTGGCCCAAAGGGCCACAATAAATAATGAGAGCTCTTCCAAGTATATCGGGGGAAAGAAATACGAGAGAGAAGGTAAGCCCATTAATAAATTAGGAGAGAGCTGGAATCAATGGTGATTCTAAAATGGCTGAGCTACTTAACTTTTTTTTTAATTGGTCTTTAAGAAGAAAAATATAGAAATGGAATATGGACCATTAGGAAGTAATGAGCATCTTGGCACCCTAGCTGTTGATGTAAAGCAGATAAGGGAACACTTGAAAGAATGGATAGCAACAAATCAGCAAGTCCAGCTGATGAGCATCCTGGGATGTTTGGCTGCTGAATTCACTGCACTGCTGGCAGGTATTTTGAAAAGTTGTGTATTAAACAGGCAGGTCCTTTATGGGAAGTCCATATCAGGAGCTCTGGAACAAAGACCAGCCTCACAAAGCTACTGGGAGTCATCCCTGCAATTCCTGTTTTACCATGGCACATTGTATTTTTGGTTTCAGCAGCTGCTAAGATGGGGTATGTAAGTTTCAAGGAGTCTAAGTTCTGAAATTGACTGGACTGACAGACAGACTAGTTCCTTTGCTTCACACCATTAAAATTACAACTTGGCTGTACAATGAAATCCCATTACAAAAGGATTTTGCCTGTTAAGAGGTCTATGAAAGAGCAGTGCTTGCCAGCATGGAGGAATTTACTCTCTAAATACAGTGACAGTGGAAAGAAGTGTAAAGCACTTTCCAAGATGGAAGATCTTGCTGAGCTGCCATGTAAGATGGTGTAGCATATTGTAGGCTATTGCTCTCTTGAGTCTAGAACTAGCTCTGATTTTTTTTTTCAACAGAAATAAATATGAAGCATAAAATGAAGCATTTACACAGTTGGATAATTTACTTAAGGTCTTATTAATGCCTTTCTCTTAAATTTACTGAATTAACCATCCAGCAAAACAGCACTTCCCCAGATGATATTGTTTCAGGTGAATAAATTTTTGTTCTCTGTACTTTCTTAACAATCGTGGTAATTTACAGGCTTTGCCTAAAGTTATCTTTGCAAGTTGAAAGAATAGAGCTGAATTTTATCCTGTAGTAAGACCTGTTCACTTTTCTAATTTTTCTCCAGAGGAACTCATTCTGACTTGGTACAAGGTTTTTACAGAATTTCAAGCTATCCCTGGGAGCCCCTGGTCAAACAAGCCCTGTTTAACAGGGGAGTTGCAGTCTGGAGCCCATGTTCTCTGGCCTCAGGGATCAATGAACCCCAAGCCAGTGTGGGTGGCTGACAGTGTCCACCTTTAATGTCAGTTCTGACATCGACAGGGACAGTGTGCTGTGTGCAATGTCCTTCAGAGTTTATAGCTGTGAGAGGCAGTGGAGGGTAACTCTCCCCAGGTATTTGATACCTTGATTGTGTAGAGTCCTTTCCATTTGCAAATAATGTATGGAATATATTAGCACAGAAGCTGAGATTCTCCAGCAGTTACGTTTCAATTGTCTGTCTGTCTTTCTAATTTCTCCTCCTACACAACTTCTTTATACCCCCCAGTGATATAGAAAGCTTAGACTTAAATTATTTCAGTGGGTGAGAGGCAGGAGGTGGAGAAGGAACTAATATGAAAATTACTTTAATTTAGCAGTCTGTCAGTCACTCTGGCCCAAAGGAACTCTAAGACCATTATCAGTGACCCTACTAGCCACCCTTCTCCCTTCCTCAAGCATAAACTCCAACTTTCATACACATTCTTACCTACTTGCATGTTAAGAGGTAAAATAGGGAAATGTTTGCTGATGGAGGTTGAGGACGCTATGAATATGAAGTCTCAATTTACCCTTGCACAGGAAGTGCTCAGCCAACTCAATAGCATTGAAGTCCACATTTAGTTTACATTTAAAACAGGGGTCTGAGAGAGGGGAAAAAAAAATCACCCATATTTGTGGTCACTGAGTAGGCAGTTCTGGGGTATCATTATTTAATAATACATGTCTTGTGATAACACCCAGGGAGCCAGACAGTGGTGTATTGGGGAAGGCCCTGTAGCAGAGGTTGAACAGGGACACTCAGCTGTCTCATCTCTTCAGTAATGGAGCCCTGGTTCAAGACCAAGGCTCCTAGATCCCACAGTAATGAATGTAATTAGTTCTAATAATGGGTGAGGTGATACTGTCAAATGAGAGATGGAAGGGTTCAGTTGGGTTCTTAGGGCCCCGGTTTTGTTTATGCAAAGGTCCTTTCTGTGGCTGTAACATCCATCTCTGCTCATTTGACAGAGCTGGAGGGAATCAAATGCCAGGCAAATACAGTGGACTAAAATCTCCCCTGGTGTAAATCAGTATCACTCCTTTGATTACAGTGAAGCTATGCTGATCAAGGCCAGCTGAGGACTTGATCAAGGAAATAAATGATTTTTGCCCTTAGTCTGTCAGTCCAAAGTCAAATCCTTTGCAAGTCGTGTCCCATTCAGTGTTAGAGAAGGTCATATTTTGCCTCCTTCTCTCCACCTGGGCTGTCCCCTCTCCTCGGATAAACAGTTTTTCCCCCATTGCATTCCAGTCCCTCACGCTTCACCAGAATTAAATTCATCATTCATTTTTTATGGTTTATACATAGCAGTAATTTATGTTTTCAAATATATTGAGGTCACACTTTAGCAGAAAAAGAGTGTTTCACATTTAAATTGAAGGCATGTTCGTTCCATTAAATGGAGATGTTTTGGATAATTTTAAAAGGCTAAAAGTAGTAGAAAGTAACATTAAAATAAAATTTGAGAGATGTAATTACACCTAATCGTACCATAAAATAATCAATACTGCATTACATTATTTCTGACTTCCCCAGTTATAGCCTTTTTTTGTTAAGCTCTTGAATATTGATGAGGTCAGTGGGGTCGCAGTCGACTCTCTGAGGTCTAATGGAGGTGGAATTAAGGTGATGTCCTCTCCTATTATATCTGCACGGGGAGGTGAGCTCTCTACTTTCTCAAACTGGGGAGATAACATGGCATCAGAAGCCAATACCTCGGCAACATTTCTTGAGCTGAGATTAGGCTGTCAGTAACTGCTGACTGGGAAGCTGGCAGCGCTGTCTCCCCATCACAGACCCACTCAATTACACTCGCCAGGACGCAGAGGAAATGATGTTCACGTCAACAGAGATCATTAACAGCTGGAGACCAGTGTGTGTGAGGCGACAAGAACCAGTTCCTTCCAGTTCAGCCAGGGCTATCTGTGTTGTCCCTGTTCTCTGCGGGAGACTCAGAAGGGGGTTTGTTGTGGGTATTTGCTTCCCTTCTCTGCTCTTTTAGTTGTGCCCCTCCACCTGATGTTATACCTGGCTGCTAAAACAGCCCCCTCTGACTGAATTGCAAACCCTTTATGTGTGTGGACATGCACGGCACCAGAAAAAGCTGGGCAGCTGCTGAGCTTCAGTGCACTTGTTGGGTCTAGTACTCTATTTCCATCCATTTATCTCAGATGATACAGGTCTGACTGCATCTAAATGAATGTGAGCTCTTAGTTTGAAAGGGATCCACTTCTGTCCTGGTCTTTGTTGTTCTTCATTAGGGGTCTTGTAGCCATCCATTAATTTACATTTGAGAATTCAGTGCAAAGAGAAAAATTCTGGAGACAAGGACCTGTGTTTCCCCTTGGATCAGTGTGTACTCTCCTACTCCTTTCATGCTTTCGGCTAGGACAATATTTGACCTGTGTTCTGTACTCAAATTTCTGTTACTGTACCATTTTATGCCTTTCTGGAAATGGTTTAGAATTTAATGAAGGGAAAGGGATGGGATCTCAAAACATTCAGCAACAATTTGCAGGACTTGTATTTTGCCTTCTGCATCTCTTTCTCCATCCATTATTAGTATAAGGGTTATTTTTATTGAAGTTAGTTTGGTACAATGGAGGTACAAATTTTGTACAATGGAGGTACAAAATAGGTTTCTTTGCTTTTGATAAATCCTTTGAAAAAAGTACCAAAATGTGGGGTTTTTTTTCTGGGCTCTAAACATAAATACCAAGAAGAATGGAATTTTGAAACAGAACCAAAACAAGCAGTACCACTGCATTATCTATTTCACGTTGCCACAACATCCTCAGATTACAGTGCTCATAACAAAAGGAAAGATAACGAGCAGGCCCCTATCATTACCATTAATAATAAAAGCCATATAATGTATTTTTTAAACTTTCCTTAATGCAATACCAGCCCAGTCATCCCAACACTCAAATTATCACGTCTTCCCAAATTTACATTGAAATACATAGATTAAAGCGTCAACAGGGGAAGGTGCAAAACCCAGTTCCGATGGGGTTTTTGCAGAGGGGCCAGTCCCCTCCTGCTGCTCTTTCCACACAAGACCAGTGACTCCCCAGTTTGCTGAGTGCCTGGTAAGTTATTCCTTCCCCTACGTCCAGTGCTGTCTCTGGGATCTGGCTGTGTGTGCATCCTTCAGCCCTCATTACTCCTGCTGTGCCAGTTGCTAAGGTGTTTTCCTGATACCTATTCAAATGCACACCATACTTTCTACTTTTCCCCTCACCTACTTCCTTAATTTTAGTCCATACACTCCACTTTGTTCCTGCTCTTGAAACTCAATTTTTAAAACTCAGAGTAGAAGGTGGAGATTTGCCCAAAAGCAAACTAACCGGGGCCTTCCCTCCACCGTGTAGACATAAGACAGCCCTGTTCTTCTGATTAGACTGAATTGCTTTCAATTGACTAACATAACAGGCTGCTGCTGCTTTTTCTTTTTTTTTTTTTAAATGTGAAAATGGAAGGGACACTATTAGGAAATTTACATTTGCGAATATGATATTTAATTAGCAATATTAATAAATTAATAGAAGTAAAGAACCTTGTCGAGACTCTAGATTAATAAAACATGCTCTAGCTGAGTAAATGAGGTGAGCTGGGGATGTGATGCCTGTGGAGGATACAGGGGAAATCTCATTTACTAAATACCCCTGGAACAAAGGATGAGGGGTAATAGTGGATTGGGGCAAAGCTTTTTCTATCTTATAGTAGCTGTCACATACTGGCTCTTTTCCCATTCTTTGACAGTATTTATATAGAAAATTAGGCAAAAAAGCTGAACCTAGTTTCCCCCCTGCCTTGCTAAGAAGCTGAATGAGTCAGAGGCTGGGGAGTGAAGAAGAATTAGTGCTTGCAGGTGTAAGGTAACTAAAAGGACAATGACAAGGCAAATGCTTCGAAATGTTTGGTCAGATCCATAGAAAGCATCAGAGGAGGCTTCTAATGTTTTCTGATCTGATCCTCTGCTGATCCTAGAGCACAGCCTCACTTAGCTGTGACTATCCAGTTGGATCTCTCTGGGGCACTTGGAGGATTTTGCCTCAGAGGGACCCTCAGTTGATGGCACGCAGGAGGTGATGTCTCAGCACAGTTTCAAGAAGGGAAGCAGTACAATAATGTCAGCGTGGACTCAGATGAGAAGAATGACCACATTAAGCAAAGGTCTGACACAGCATGAGACAAACTGCTGTGAGGTTCACAAAGGTCAGTCCCAGCTAGGTGTCATGTCTTAATGTGCATCTGTCTCTGCTTTGAATCTTGGGTGCTAACCTGAACTGGGGGCCAGTCCTCTACTACTCACTGATCCCCAGTGTATCAGTGCTCTTCAGCACATACTGTGATTTAGGCATATCTGATTTGAGGGCAATGTTTCTGTGTCTCATCAGTCCTGATAAGAACTCTTTCCTGGACTCAGCAGTGCAGTGAAAGCGAAAGTATGTGATAAAGTCCTTTACTGCTGTGTTAGGGCGGGTTCAGAGAAGACTGGGGCATCAAGGCTCTACGGATCCAGTCAAGCAGGAGGCTGTAATGCTAAGTTACTCCATCTGTCATAAGATTTGAGGAAGAAAGGGGAGTGTGTGGCTCTAGCCTATCTGGTGGAGAAGCCTTTGCAGTGTGATGGCAGAGAATCATCGGCTGCATGGTGATGTCGTGGCTGGTGAAGTACTGCTCTGGCTGTGTGCAGCGATCAGTGCCTCTTACCTTGATCCCTGGCTCAGGAGTGAGAGCAAAAGAGAAGCAGGCCCCTTGGGAACCAAGCTAGCAGTCAAAGCAGTAGCTCTCCTAGGGCCTGTGTGACATTCACACACATCACTGTGAAGTCACGCTCTCCTGCAGAGCATGGGAGAGGTGATTAATGCACTGAGCACTGTCCCCATGCATCACTCTGCCTTGCTCTGCTGCAGCCTCAGCAACGAAGCACTGGGATAACACAGGCCTGTGACCCTCCCTGTGGACAGCAAGGGAAGGTCTCTCAGCACTTATGAGGTACCCCATAGAAGGGCAGAGATGCTGGAAGAGAAGGCAAAAACATGAGTTGTCTGGCATAATGTTGGGGTATTTTTCTTTTTTTGGTAGTGTTTTCTCTGTACTTGGCTCTCATAGATCAGCACTAGAGTCAGAAACAGCCAGCTTCATGTTCCCTGTGCCTGCCCTAGGAGTCCAGGGTGCTTTTCAGTGTTGACATTAATGTTTGGTGGGCAAATCTCTCTATTTCAGTGTTCTCCGCATATTGGTAGTGGCACGTGTAGGACATTAATAGTTCATCCTGCACTGTCATTCCTCCCTTCAGTGCAAATCATGTGGAAAACTCTCCCAGTGTGTAAGCCCTTACTCCAGAGTAAGAGGAAGCCTTTCATGTTGATGTGAAAGCCAGCAAGGAGGAAGGCAGAGCACAACCAGCTTCTTTCTAAAATTCAACAAAGGAACAAAGTGAGAGGGATGTGACTACCTTGCTTGACCCCACAGTGGCTCAGATACTCTACTGCCTTCTCCAGGGATGGTTTATGCCCTCTCTGTAGTTTGTGTTATGCTCTTGATGCCGACACCTCCACTAGTTGTGGGAAAGTTTGCTACTGGAATAGTATGTACACAGGCCACCTGCGCGAGGTGGAGCTCCTGGAACAATTAGGAAATGGCAAAGATACTTGGGGACTCTGTCTTGAAATGCCACTCTGGGTATAGCAACCAGTGTATGGTAGGTGTGTCAGAAGAAGAAAAAGGAGAAAAGTTGGCTTGGGTGGGGTTCAAGGAGTAGAGATGGGTGAGGAAGGCATGAGCTCATAGATGTAGGCAGGAATGGAGCTCGGCAGTATGTAGATGTGAAATATGCATTGGGATCATCTTGGGATAAAGAAGTCCCAAGTGTAGGCAGTCATTAATCTCAGATGTGGGCCATGATGAGCCACTCTGAAGCTTACCCCCAAGGTGGGGCTGCCTTTGATGGCATCGAGCACATACACAGGCTTTGGGGCTGTGCCTCCAGCAAGTGAGGGCAGTGAGGGCCTGGGAACCACCCCCTGACTCACTCTGGGTGGTGGGCACTCACTGGGCCTTCCACAGGCTTTTGGACAATAAAGCTACCTTGCTAAGGGTCTGCAAGGTCAACTGTGTGGTCTGCAAGGGGAAGGATGGTGATGCAGGAAAGCTTTCAAACCAACATGGTTTTTAGAACAGGCTGTATTTTGACACAGATCACAGGTACATAGCCCTTGAGTCTTGAGCTATGGAAGCCCAAGACCTTTGTAAAATGTACTCCATCTGCAATGGATTCCTTTTATTTCATGAGTTATGAAGCATTAGGAAAATGCAATAGAAAATTGAAATACCTGTACTGGGTCGTTGTGTTTGTAGCCCATTTCTGTGCCTGGCAAGAATCCTGAGAAAGAAATCCTGAGCCCTGCAGCTGCCCCAGGCATTGCTGCTTATCAGCCTCTGTGTGGGCCTGACGCATCCCAGAAGCTGGTGTGTACCTTGTACGCTCCCACAGACACGCTGCTCTGCTGCTCTGCCACTGCATCTCCCTCTGGACCTGCTCTTCCTGTCCTTGCTACTTCTTTAGCTCGGGCTGCCAGACAGGGTGCTGGCCACTCCAAAGCCATCTTCTGCTCTGACCTAGACCCAAGGTGCCTCATGACTAGGATTGTGACCTTTCCACCACTCTCCTGTTTAATCCCCTGCTTCTAGTGATGGACACTCAATGGAAGGAAGCATCTGGGCTCATTCATTAGCTAGAATTCTGTCCCCCCTGGTTCTTGGAACCAATGCCCATATAAATGACAAGGGAAGAAAGTGCAGACAGATATGATGAGGAAGGCATTTCCTTGTGCAGTACTTGAAGGTCTGGAGGAATCATCTCCTCATAACTAGATATGACTAAGGCAATTTCTCCTGTTCAGGAAAATATTCAGACTCTGATTCTGGACATGAAATTCTATCTGGGAATGTTGCATCTTTGGAGGAGGTGCTGGGGCTATTGAGGATGAGGAGTCCTTAGATCTGTAGGGATTAGCTGCAGGAAAAGCTGTAGACTTAGTCTTTATGAGGGTGGTGAGTTCTGGTGGCCTGAATTAAATCACCTTTTAATAACTGCTTTTTTAAAACAGTTCTGCCTCCATCTCTCGCTTAACCCAGGCTGTACTCCTGGGCAGTGAGAACCGAAAGCCATGCATGACCCTGGTCCTGGTTGTCGCCTGTCACGCCCTACAGAGCCTCTCCTGTACCGCCAGCTCTCCCTTGCTGTTGAGGGCTCTGGCCGTGCCCGGCTTTTCCGCCGGCCGCCCGGGGCCGGTGGGCAGCAGGGGGCGCCCGGGGCACGCCGTGGGCTCGGCCGGACTCGGGGCGGCCGCCGGTGGCTGCAGGCTGCGGAGCGGCACCGGGACAGATTTTGGCAGCTTGGAGTGGTAGCCTAAGCCAGTGAGGAAGGTGTTGAGCAGAGCAAAGCAAAGCAACGCTTGGGCTACCCGGAGAGGTGCGCGCAAAGGGAGCTTTATCCCTCCTGGATCCCCCGGTTCGCCTGCCTCTCGCTGTCAACCGGCCCCGGACCACAGCTCGCCCCCCAGCCGGGCAGCCGGTGCTGGGGGGATTGGAGCTGCTGCTCCTGCCCCTGAGGTTTCTACAAAGCCCGGTTATATAAAGTTTAATTATAATACTTGGCTCTCGTGTAACGCTTTCTATCTACAGATCTCAAAGTGCTTTCTAAGCATTAAACAAGCCTCACAATGCCCTCTCCCGTCTTCATGTGGGAGGGTTTGCTACACCCTTTATTTATTTTAAATGCTATCGGGAAAAAGTGAGGTGCATAGGTGGAAAAAGGCTTGCCCAAGATCATCCAGCAGGTCAGTGACAGAGGTGCTTGAAGTTTCCTTAATTTATTCCTGTCTTTAATTCCCTGGGAACATTGCCTTCCTCTGGGAACAGCTGTGCCTGGAATCCACTGGGTTTGGAGATCTGAATGACCCGTGTGCAGATTGGCAGTTAAATGCCCTGGTGACCTACACACAGTTCATGGAAGGCTGTGCTCCTTTTGGGGGCTATTCCCTCATCCCTGTTCAGAAAGTCCAGGCCCAAACCTGCCCACAGCCTGTAGTGGCTTTTCTTTACTTAATTTTATGAAGGTGAGGAAGGAGTGAGGACCTCAGCTGAAGGTCTCATTATCTGAGGCTAGGGAGCCAATTTGGCTGTAGTGCATTTGTGCCTCACAAGGGGCCATTCCCTGGCATCTCCTTCTCCTTCCTCATCTCCCTTTGTGAAAGGTCAAAGAAATGAATGGGACAGCGAGATGCTCAAGCCTGTAAATATTTAGCAAGCCACTCGCTTTTACATTGCAGATTTTGCTCTGTGGGCATGGCTGTTAATATCAGTGAGACATTAGCTCCGAAAAGCACCCGTCACACTGTTAACACTAAAAGTGCTCCGTCAAAGCAGCTTGCTGTGAATTACAGGACTCCTACCTTCTTTATTAGCCTGGAGTTTGTACAGCAGGGACACCAACCCCAGACCCACAGCGGGGAGAGAAAAACCTCTTGTAGCAAAAGAAAAGAGATTTACCTGCAAAAGTGATAATGCTCCACCAAGGACTGGGGCAGAGAGCAACCTATATTTTAGGTGGGGAGATCTTGCCCGGAGAGACTACTAAAAGTAACCCTGATCTTTTCCACCTTTATCAGAATCTGTGTTATGTGAAGAGTGATTTGAGGGGGGCAGAAACATCTCCTTACGCTCTTTGACTGTGTTTTTTTTGTTTGTTTCTGGGTAGGGGTAGTGAATTTTTGGTGCAGGGGGAACCTCTTGTCCCCAGCCCTCCAACTGCTGCCGATCTGCGGTTATGTGTTGGACTCAGGGTCACAATTTGACTCAGATTTCGTTTCATTTGCACAAAGACTCATTGACGCCCGGGCCTAATGAACATCAATATTCTTAATGACAAGGAAAAGATCTGTTTTATGGGACTCCAGACAGGCAGCGTCTCCATGCTCCTTCTGCAGAATCACAGGAAAATAGCCACAATCTCACACACATTTGGGTTCTCACTGTTTCAGAGTTCAAACCCCAACCTCAGAGGAAACTCCCCAGATAAGAGCATCTTGCTTGGAAACCCTCTGTCAAAGTTTTGCAGAATTAAGTGCCTTGCTGTCTTCTCAGCCTGGCTTCTGTGTTTCCAATAAGCAATCCAATTACACACATTCTTTCTTTAGAGTTGTGATGATACTGTTGGTTTTCCTGCCAAAAGATTCATAAAAACATGATGGGAATTTTTCTTGCTTTCTGATATGATGGGTTTTTTTTCCCCTCCAAAACTAAAAATTCAAAGTAAACTATTCTGAATTATTTTTCAGATTAACTGCAACTGAAACATGAGGTTGAATGGGTTGTATTTGTCAGCTTCACTTGCACTTCTGTTTTCTTTTGGGGGGTTCACTTATGGTTTTTTTTCCACGTAATTTTGCATTTCTACCCTCAGCCTTTTGCATCTTTGGCTACCAGATGTGTCCCACATTGAAGAATTATTTCTCCTCCCTAGAGTGAAATAAATGCAATCAATATGAGTATTGCTCTCAGGGCCTTGAAATATTACATTAATGTTCCATGTGGTGACATTTTAGCTGGAATTTTCAAATACATTATGATGGTTCAAATTAATATTTATCAGATCAGCTTTTATATTTTGCAAAAGAGAGAGAGGGAGAGAGAGAGAGTAAGCATTATTAAAATACAAAATGCAGATGAATTCCAAAATCGATGGTCCATTTTACCAGCACTTTCAAGGGGCTGTGTTTTGCTTTCTGGTTTTGTTTTTAAATTTATTAGTTTTACAGGCAAATCTATTTATCTTCCTTCATTTATTTTTTTCACCCATTCAGGGGTTTTCAGTTGTTTCTTTCTTTCACTCTTCTTTATTATCCCGAAATGTAAATTATGACGTTAGCTAGGGTTTTTTCTTTTTTTTTCTTCTCAGTGATTAAATCTGCTACATGACATCTTTGTCCTTTCTATAAATTAAATCATCTTTGCTTTCCACCTTTAGCCACTGCCAGCAGCAATACTCTGATTGCCAGCAATAAAAGTCCTCACTTTACGGTCTTTATTTCCTACACAAAGCAAACCCCCCCCCCTCCTTTTTTCTCCTGTGCTTATGGTGCCTTTCTTTTATTTAATTTTTTGCTGAGGGGGTGGTGGGACTTACTCCTGTTTTCAGTGTTTCTCCATAAACAAGGAATTTGCAGAGAGAGGTTGCAAAGAAAAAAAAAAAATTCTAAACCACATTCCACTTTATTTCAGTCATTCCTAAACAGATTGTTCTATGAGGTGGAAAATCCAGGCAGATTAATGGTGTCATTTGTTTTGGGGTTTTTTTTTTTGTGTTTTTCTCTTTCCTCCCTTTGCCCCCTTCCTGCCACTTTGGTTTGGTGAAAATGTTTGAAAAGTACCTTTTTTAGACTAGATGTAGCTTTGAAGATTTTTGGCTTATCAGCTGAATTAATTTTGTTGAAACAATGGTGCTTGCAGAATAACCCTCCTTTCCTCCTCCCCAGATGGGAAATTGTAGGAACTGTCTGAGATCTTTTAGCGTTTCCTTAAAAGCTTTTACAATTCCTCAAGGAGAATTTTTAGAAGGGTTAATATTCTGGTTTAAAACGGAACTGGACTTCTAAACTTTTTCCACTTCCCAGCTTTTTTTCCTGTCTCTGAAATAGTTTTATGGTCAGGACATCTCATGGCTTTGTGACAATCAGAGAGACACAGGAAAAAACACATGTGGATGTGTGTGCATGTGTGTGTGTGTATGTATAATAACATCTTTATATATGCTCACACACGCACACTCGCGTGCTTTCTCCTTTCTCTGGGTGTATAGATGTACATACTCCAGACTGCCCTTCCTATTTTCCTTCAATGCTGATCTGGGCAAAAGAACGACAGGAAACTTAAAAAAGAAAAGGAGGAGGAATCGATTGTTCGACCCGCACTTGAACTCTCCTGAAAGAGATAAAGCAGAATTTTCAATAGGTCCCCTGCCCTTTTCACCAGGAGGGAAAGAGGAGAAGAAAAACAAGAGATATTTATATGACAGCAGCTGCTGAAAATAGCATTTCAGAGCAATAAAAAAAGAAGACAATAATGG
>VZTY01007863.1:259348-294043 GCA_013400935.1 Turnix velox | reverse complement strand
ACATTTCTTAACAAAAAAAAAAAAAGGCAAAAGAGATTAGAGTCAATGGAAAAAAAAAAAAAGAAGAAATCCACCAAAACCCACAACAACAGAGAAACTCTTTTTCTTGAGCTCCCCAACAGGCGCATGAGCGGCTCGTCCTGGAAATGCATGCATGCCTCCTATAGATCTGTTTGAAATTATAGTTGTCATTGAGAGTGAATTTATGCTTCTATTGATCTGCAAAAGGAAAATATTAAATGGTTTGGTTTTGATCTTTAGCTGACCTCAGGGTCAAGGGTAGCCTAAGATTAGTATTCATAGAATTCATCACCAAATTGTAGCCAGCATCTACTTTATGCAAACATAGGGAAAACATTGAAAGATAAATACAAAGCAAAATGACAAACAATTTCACCACCACCCACCCCATCAAAAAAAACAACCCTCAGACAATAAAACCAGGGAGATACATACATGCACAAACCCAGGTAACTGCACACAGCACAGACTGGGGAAACAGAAAATAGAGAGAAGCAAACAGACAGAGGCAGTGAATTACACACACGGGAAAAGCCACACGTCTTGGAACAAATATCAATGCACAACTCCACTGAAACATGCCTGCACCAGCACTCCAGCACAAGTATCAGGGAACATACTGAGGGCAAAGCAAATATAGGAAGGACATTTCTTACACATGTATACACCTGCCTGGGAAAATAAGTACCCTTTCATGGTGAAAAAGAAAGGAAAAGAATGTGTTCCCAGACTCTCACACAAAGCCAAAAAGAAAGGAGCAAGCATAAAAACAGTGGAACAGGTGCACATTCTGATATATGCTGACAAACACAGTGATAGACAGTTGTAAATATGTCATGACACATACACAAATGCAGGCACTTCTTGTATTAGGCATTTTGGACCTCCCCAATTCTCAGTAAGCGCAACACAAAGTTAGTGAAATAATAAAGAAATATTCTCAGGTGTGAGTGGCCAAAACAGATTTGTGAAAGCTGTTGACTAAGTCATCCCAGTTGTTCAGAAATTCAGGGCAGAATGCTCCTAAGAGCAGCAAAGCAAATTCACTCACTGCAGGGCATTCAAAGACACAGTGAGATCCATTTACTCACAAGGAGAGTGAAGTCTGCTCATGAGCATTAACAGTCCAGGCTGTAGTAAAAACACTCCTGTATGAACACAAGAATTGCTGATTGTCCACTAAAAAAGAGTTGAAGGCCCCATTCCTGTTCATGTGCTCACCCCAGAGACAGAGCAAAATGTCTGTGAGTAGACAAAAGCACAACTGCACAGAAATTCAATTGGGTACCACAGGATGCTCATCAGCACCTTGAGAAACTTCAGTAAAAGAAACTTGGTGCCTTCCAGGCAGGCACAGCAAATACTCAAACAGGTGAGTGGGGCAAAAGATGTTTTTTAACTGTTTCCAGGACTATATCCTGTATCTTAACTGTTTTTAGGACTATATCCTGTGCAGTCTGGGTACCTAGCTTGTGCCTGGTATCTGCTTCTGCATTCTCAGTGTCACTGAATACATGCAAGAAAGGATAGAGCACTTGTAAGTGGACAAAAATGTGTGTTGCAGTAAAAAAATGTTGATTTTTTTCTTTCTTTATCTTTCTCCAAATATAGCTTTTTTTGACTGAAGTAAGAGTTGCCAGTCTTATTTTTAAAACTTTATTTCCTTTTGGTGTGCAAAATAGCAACCTAAGCATTCACCAAAAATATAACAGTAGTTAATTTCTGTTGGTTTGTTTCTTTTCCCTGCTATAATTAAGCCTCAATCAGCTCTGAGACCCACTATCCTTTGTACCATAGAATTGCTTTGCTAGAAGCAGTCCTTGTCCTAAAGAGCTTGCACTGCAGCTAGAGGAGCAGAAGGAGGAAGCAGGAGTGTCTCTCATTTGGCTGTGGAGCCCCAAGGAAGTGACTTGTCCAGGCTAGTCATCCAGTCCTGGCAGAGCTAGGAACTGGAGCTGCATCTCCTGGTTCACAAACCATTGCTTCAGAAATGAGATCAGCCTCCTTTCCTGATTTAAATATACCTTAGCAAGGGCTAGTAGTCATTTCACATTGGTCTGATCCAGTTATGAGACCCATAAGGATAGTTTTTAAGCTAAACTTGTGTATAGGAAGGGCTAATTGGAGTATATCAGGATAGCTGTGCCATGAGAATCTTTAAGCTCTTACCTGGCCTATGAATTCATCAGCCCCAAGTAGGGGAAGATGCAATAGAATTTGCTGCAGAAGTGGTAGAGTGTTCTCTAGGTCCCTCCTCATCCATATCCCAAATCCCTGGAAATCAAGGAGAGTGTGGTGTGTGTGAGCTGTACGGCCTGGCCCTTATTCAAAGACTGATCTCCCTACAGTGAGGAACCAGCACTCACTTATCATGACAGTAGGACATTCTTTATTACAGCTGCAGTCAGAGCTGGCCCCTTGCATGTTCTGCTCAGTGGATCTCTGTCTTCTCAAGGTGATTAGGAAACTATACATTGCAATAGCAGATTTCAAAAAATCCTCACATTGGGAAAATACTTCTGAACAGATCAGGTACACAAAAATGGTGCATCCTTCCCTGACACTTCCTCTCCAGCATTAAACTTATCTGAGATACTGGTTATTTTGATGCTGTGGGTAGAGGAAATGTGGCAAGGAGAGTGCAAGAAAGAACACATTTTTCTCTGTCTGTTCAGTGCCCAGCAGTTTTTAGGTTGTGTTATAATAGTTGTCTTTATTCATCTACTGTATTGAAATAAATATATATACTGGGCAGCTGCTTTTCCCCAGGCTGTGTCACAGAGCACAAATTCAATCATGTTTGGAACCTTTTGGCAGATAAAGGAGGAGAAAGAGTGTGAAAGAGGGAAGCAGCAAGGCACAGAGGTGGAGGCAGCAGGAGAAGCTGCTGTTGTCGTTTCTGTTTCATTGTTTACTGTCTATGACTTTGTACAGCTTTTAACTTCACCGTTTGGCAAGAGAGCAGCTGGCATCACTCACCTTCTTTGGAGTGCATGTGCTGCCTGGAGAAAGACAGCCCAGGTTAGCTAATGTGGGAAGAGATGAGATCTCCTCCCAGTGCAAACGTGTGCTTGGAGCTTCAGATAGGCAGTGTTAAAAAACCTCTCATGTCTGAACTACTCCTCTTTTCCTTGGATTTCTCATCTATTTGCTGTTCTGCTCATTTTCTCTTCATACAGATTTATTTCAAACTAACTCCTGAAACTTTGTTTTCCCCTTAATATATTATAGAACCATTTATTGATCTTCCTCTCTGTTTTCCATTTTGCCACCCATGGAGAGCTGGTAGTTCCCTCTCCTCTCTGCATTAATGCTGAACCAGTTTACCCAGCTCATGTGCTGTTGGGAGTGCTCCTTTTTGAATGGTGTTGAAAACTGGATCCTTCCCATTTGTCATTGTTAGATCTCCATAGCACTTTCTCCTGGTGTAACAACTCTCACCTGGGTGCACTGTCTGAATCCTAAATGGCTGATGGCCAGAAATTCTAGGTAATTTCAGTGGGACTTGATACTCTTCATTTCTGGTCATAACTTGATCATATAATTTGGCTGTGTACTTTTAAAGAGCTGCTGTGGCTGGTGGAGTCATTCTTATTTCCATAACAGTTTATAAAGCACTTAAGGATACCTTTGGATGAAAAGCACTAAATAAATGTTCAGCAAGATGTTGTTATTTATCCGTGTAATCACCTGTCACTTCCACCCAATTTTTGTTCCTCCCTGTCCCATCCAATCGGCCATATTATATGCTCATGCATATGGTCATGCACTCATCAATCCACTTTTATCCATATGCAGAGACACTCAAGTGTTATGAGAGCTACACAGAAAGACAGATGCATGCATCTAATCCTTCTCTGCTCATCTGTCCTCATCCTGCCCCTACAGACACATAGCAACATTTTTTAAGCACTTAAGTGACTTAAGATCCTAAGTTTCATTTCCGAGAGGGGCTCAGGAGTTTAAATGCCCCTGAAAGTCAGCAAGATGTGTTCTCCAGATTATAGTTCCTCGAGTCTGTAAGTGTCATATTTTCAAAGTGCTCTCTTCATCTAAAGATCCAGGTAGGCACCTTGTAGATTATCAAAACTGTTTAAGATAGGCACATAAATCCAAATGATTTTAATGTAGCCTGCCTTGAAAATTTTAAGACCCCTCTGGGCACTTAACTTTCAAAGGCATCTAAATCCTTTTGAAAAATTGGTACCAAGAGCCTCCAAGATCCTTTAAAAAACAGCTCTTAAGTTCCTTGGCCATAGCCAAACAGTAGAAGAGTGACTGCTGCCTTAGGTAAGTCTACACTTTAATGATGCAGATTACAAAAAGGTTGCTCTTATATTCTCTCTAATTAATGAAATACAGCCTGTAGTGCTCCCATGGTCATGAAAAGATGCAGCATGTGAATCTCTTGTTGGCTTGGGCTGCATTAATGGGTTCTGCCCATGTTTCTTGAGCTCTATGAGTAACATTGGCTCTCCCTTGTGCTAAGCAGGACCTTCCCCTGGGCCAAACCACCCCACAGTGGTGGGGAGAGTTCTTCTCGGTGATATTTGGGTGATGGGATTAGGATTATGGTGGGAATGGAATGTCTGCGCCTCTACAAATCTGAACAGAAGGTTATATTGAACCCAGTTTGTCAGAATCATCAAAAGACTTCAACAGGCAGAAAAGGAGTCACCTGTCAGATTTCTATGTAGGATCCTGGCAATCTATACTCTAGGAAAAGGTTTGTGAAGAGGGGCTGGTGGAGCAAAGAGAAGAGGGGTAGTGGAACAAACTCATCGGGCTCAGTAGACTTTACACAGGATTCTGCAGAAAAATCCCATAAAACAAACAAGCTTTCCAGGAAAGAAAATGAAGCAGAAAATCCTGCCCTTCTTATAAATTATGTCCAAGTGGGCTGAGCTGGCAAGAATGCCTTCAAGTGTGAAGTTCTTTCCATTTTATGGCTAGGAGTTCCCAGGAGACCATCTTCTTTCTGCTTAGGGTTTTTTTTTTTTTCCCCTCTTGGAGTTTTTTTTTGCTAGGGGTGGATGGCAGATAGTGTGTGCATGATTTGGCTGGTAGGGGCAAGAATCTGTCAGCAGAAAAAGGTCCGTCAGCAAGAGAAAGTGAGCTGCAAATTGTCCATTTCTAAACTGCTTGTTCATCTGACACTTGCAAACTCAGAAGCCACCTGTTCAGCCATCAGTCACCAAGTGAAAATGAAACTTTCCTTAAACCAAGATTCTGACATACACAGAAATCTAAAAAGAGGAAAAAAAAAAGTGAAAAGAAAATTCTTTTTAAATTTACAGTACTGAGAAATAAGAATAGAAACTGAAGCTAAAACCCCAAGGGAAGGTTTTTATTTCCCCTTTTCTCCAAACTGTAATATTGTAAGTGCTTTTTCATTCAGCGAAGCAAACAAACAATCGAAAAATGCAACACCTTTCACACAACATTTTTGCAGAAATCCGGAAGTGTTTCTGAAGACAGAAGTTGCCACCTCCCCCCTCCACCCCCTGGATAATGGCAGATTTTTGGGGTGTGACTGATTCCTTGCTAAAAGAACACTCTGCATGTTAACAAGTGGTGGAGCTCTTTGAAGTTGCGAAACTAAAGAGTGGATTAGCTGTGATACCAAGTGCAGAGTAGGCTTTCCCCTTTCCATGCAAGGTCAAATTAAGACTGGACCAGCCAGCGACCCAAAAGTAGACCACACTAAGCAGCTGATTATTTTTTGCTCTCTTCCAGTGCAATGCATTTGCCTCTGAAGGAGAATTTCAGGGTGGCAGCCAGCAGGGTAGACTCTTACGTGCGAGGTTTTTCTGGCTGACCACAGAGCACATAGCCGATGCGCCTGATCAAATAGCTTGTTAATTTCATCATTTCAGACTTTTATGGTTTTTCCAGTTGCTGCTGCTTTTATAAACAAGCATTTCGGTGACCTTCCCCTCCGGACATCAGCGCATTCAGCTCTGCAAGAATCCCAAGCTCTGAAAGTTTATAAATAAGCCTTCTATCAAGTTCCACAACAGGTGTGACCTCCCCCCCTGTCCTAAAACTGAACAGTTTCAACAAGCAAATAAAGACTGCACAGTCCTGTCTTAAAGGGAAAGCACTCTGGAAAGCACTATATAGGCCCTGATACTTTAAACGGAAGGCCTGGCCCATCTGCAAGAGGGGATCATGTAGCCATAATCTGGGGACTCCTGTCCTTTTTAGGTGTCCCTTTAAGCAGGAGTGGAACGGTGCTCCCCATGACCTACATCAGCATGACATTCCCAAGCTGTCCCACGTACTGACCCCGGAATTGATTCTGGTAGGTTCTGAGTGGCTGTATCTGCCTGGCTGAGGCAGGAGATTTCTAGGAGGCTTTTCTCGTAAGCGGAAAATGCACAACCAGAATCTCTTCACTTTCAATGGGGTTCCTGCCAGTATGTCAATGGTTTGTTGGCAGTGCTGTGTAGAGAAGGAAGGGACAGGTCCAGTTATGAGCTGCAAAGCAGACAGTCTCATAATTGTATGTATTTGCTTAAAATCAGGCTGTTCTCCTTATTTCTTCATGCATTATATCTACTTCTCTTTTTCAGCTTTCTTCAAAATGTCAGAGGGAAAACAGGGTCTTGAAGAGGGAAAACATGACAGTTTCTTTCTGTGGGTGAGCAGCTCAAAAGCTGAGACAAAGATGAGTAGAACTGTGACACAGGGTCAAGAGAGAAATTCACTCACTAGAGTATTTCTCTCTGTTCTCTGAAGCTGTATGATGTTATCTATTCATTACACATGTAAATTTGAAAAAGGGCAAATTCCTTGAAGTATCTAAGTGGTCTTCTTGGTATAGACCATATAGAACAGTAGTATGGTGTTCAGTGAAAAGATGAGACATTGAGACAGCAGGACATAGGAGACACTTTGATTCCAGTATATCAGTGATAACCAGATCTCCATAACCATTGCTACAGGAAAACACCCATATAATTAGTATAGCTGAGGGAGCCTTTCTAGCAAATGAGAGGGGATGACTGCAGTAGGTATGATCATTGTGATGGGGGATACCTGGTACAATCAGTATGTGCTACAGTCTTTTGAAGCTCTTGTGATGGTGTACTGTAGGACAAACAGAATAATTCTCCAATGAAGACATTGAACAGGGTCAACAGATATGAGAAACACAATGTGATCAATTGGGAAAGGAAGTGAATGTTATTGATGAGTCCCATCAATGGGACATTAGGTCTTCTGGCCTTCAGGCCTCATGCTGTTCATTCTTGACACTGCAAATTTCTTGAAAGAATATTTGTTATTACTTACATAGCACACAGTTTACAAAGTGTGTGTAAATGTTGCTGTGAAGTAGAAACAGGGTCAAGTTGCTCCACCATGATGAATTATGCTTGTCAGTGTAGTCAGGTGAGTGAGTGAGTATGCAGAGCTTGTGCAAATGCCAAAACAAGTGAACGAGTGAGTTTTATCAGATGTAGGGAGTTGGTGATGATGTTTCAGGTCTCACACTGCAGTCCCTTTTCTGCAGCATTATGGAAGGGTTTGGTTCTAAGAACATCCTGAGTACCCTGCGGAGAACAGTAAGAGCAGCCATTTGGCTCATGGTGAGCCTCGTCCCTTCTAATGCACTTGCAGTCCCCCAGGGCCACGTCTAATTACTGCTCAAACACAACAGTTGCAACAATGCATCATGCCAAAACCATCCAGAATAAGCCTCACACAGTGGGATTTGTTGTCAGTCTTGCCTTTTTTTTTTTTTTTTTAATTTTTTTTTTTTGCGCAGTGCTGTTAAGAGAACTTTTTAACCCTCACCCCTGTTCAGGGATCTGCAGCATCTGTGTCAAGTTGGCATCTGTCAAATCCCCAAGGAGAAGGTTACTTCTGAGCTCCATAAGGTTCACTGGTGATTTTTCACCAAAGAGTAAGGTCCTTCTGAGGAAGTCTCTGCACTCAAAGGCTTTTGGTGTGGGCAGGTTTTACTTTTCACTAAAAATCAAAGTCCAGTTGCCAGCCTCTGGACCAATGTTATCTCCAAAGGCACTGAATCCCTTTTAACAGGAAGGGACAAGCTCTCTCCAGTGACAGACAAAGATAATGTTAGCCTCATATGCAGATATATGGCTGCAAGATGGATGCCTGCCTGCTCACAGGTTCACATTAATACCTAAGGCTGAAGTCTGTTCCTAGTCACTGATCCAGACAACGCTGCTGACTACTCTACCATAGGGTGTTGACCAGTGTCCTGCAACAGCCTGAAGAAAGTGCATGTAACTTCCATTTATGTGACATCTAAGGGCAAGTGAGAGGGAGGGTTTTGAGTCCTGTCAGTAGTGCTGTGGGAAGCCTCATGGTCCATCAGACTGAGAGATGTGCAGGTGTGTGAAGGCAAACCCAGGAAATTCAAGATGTCTCTTTTCTTCACATGATTCTCACTTGTGTGAATAGCAGTTAGAAGAGGGCAATATGAAGAAACTACTCACAAAGCAGAACCTCTAAACTAGCTCTGTAATATGGCCTGAAAGCCTGGAGTCTAGGAGGAAAGACTAGATCCAGAACCCAGTGCTCTGAAATCTCTGGTTACTAGCAAGCGCATTTGAAAATAAATATAGACACAAATTAAAATGATACCATTTTTGACAAAGTAGACTAGTTGAAATATAATGAGGCACTGTAGAAAAATGCCCCTCCACCAAGCGAGCACTTGCTGGGCGGATTAGCCAGCATTCCTTCTCCTCCATTGAGTGGTGTCACAAGCTAATAAATATTTCAGAATTGGCTGTATTCAATCCAGCCCTTGTCCCGGTTGACGTCTGTTCTCTCAGTTTTCAGAAGGAGACAGGTGCAGAAGGATGAAAAGGGATTTAATTACTAAACATCCCCTACTCCCAGAATCCAAACACATGCTGTACTGTACATATACACCACACCTACTGTACTCACAAGCACATCTAATACCCATGCACACAGTCACACCTACCCCACCGTGTCACACACACGCTGGATCCCTGTTGCACATGGATTGTGTTTTGGAAGTGGAGGATTCACACTGAATTGCACCAATGAGCATGGCCATTGGATGTGTCTCCATATTTGCACTGAGGTTATAGCACATATTCCTCCTCTGGACCCACACTGTGTTTCTGTTGTCCCCTCTTTGTGGCAAAAGATTAAGAATTGACTACAGCTGCCTGTCAGCAAATAGAAGGTTTTCTTCTTGGGCTGAATCTCAGTTTGGTAGTAGTCTTGATGTAGTAGTCACCATGTAGTCCCTCACCTGCAGAGACTATATGACATTCTTACCTACTTATTTACTGTATGAATGACTTCTGTTTACTCTGATAAAACTGTACAAAGGCCCTGACCATAACCTTTAAAATTGCTCTTCTTATAAGGCTAGGTTTCCAGATACTTTGTCCCTACAGCTGAGGGCATTTTCAAGAGCTCCTCTTTAGCCATCACAAAATAAAGCAGAGAGAAGGTGTTACTCATTCAGTTGGTATCTAGATCTGTGTGGATATAATTTTCTCTTGCAAAAACTTTCCTGCTGTTTGGCAGGGAAGATTTTGTTGTACTTTTTGCAATAATAACAGCCTTAGTCTGGGAGATGTGGGCAAATTTCAGTGTGCATTGAATCTCTCTAAAATTTCCTGGCACTTTCAGCTACAAAGAGGATACTCCTTGATTTCCAGGCTGGCCTAACTGTTCCTGTGGCTGCAGAGCAGCAGTTGTGCTCCACCACAGGGACAGCTGCAGGGCAGAACGGGCAGTGGTAGGCAGCGTGGCCAAGCTGGTGGAGCCTCAGTGGGGGCTTAGCAGATAACATGTCTTCCTCACTTATGTCCCTCACCCATTGGAAGAAGTCAGATCATTTTATGCCAGTTGCCTCAGTTTCATCATCTGTAAAATGAGGCCAGTAATACGAACTTCTTTTGGAAAGCGATTTGAGATTGGCTGAGCAAGCAAATACTTGGGTATCTGGTAGAGTGCTTTGAGATCTTTGAGGGGCACCTGGTGTATTGATGCAATATATGGCTGTTTTCAGCTACTTTAGTCAGAAAAAAGGTGAAAGGAATAGAATTGAAGAAAGAGAAAGCAGGGTGCTTCTCTAGTCCTGCTCCCTCTGGAATTGTGCTGTTGACTCCAGTTTAAGCAGGAGCAGGACCTGGAAGCTCAAGTGATAGATGGTGACAAACATGAAGAAAATCAGAAGTGATGGATGGTAACAGCAAATGGTTCTGTGTCTGGGCTAGAAGGGGTTTCCAGATAATGTATCACTTAGGTCAAGTACAGAACACCATCGGCTTTAGAGCTGGGTAATTAGTGTATCAGAAAATTGGGGAAAATTATGTATGTTTTTAAGATGGGCTATTAAAGCAAGCCATGAATTATTGAGGAGGGAAACCGCTTTCTTTGTTTTATTTAAGTTAACCTTGGAGAGCAAAGAAGAAACATCAGGATGATTTTTTTCTGGGACACATGTTCTATATAATGGTACATGTGGTTGCAATGATATTAAAGCCTCCACTGCACCTCCTACACTGCAGACACATGTGTGCATCACCCAGACACCCAGAGCAGAAGCTGTAAATATTCTTGCTACATGTGCACAGTACATATATGAATATTCATGCTTGTTATCTTTTATAGACAAAGCTCCATCCACACAGAGAGTAAAAGCAGTCAGACCTGGTATGTATCACACACAAATAGTTGGAATAGAATACTTAAATGTTGCACATGATAAATTTAGCTTGTTCCCACCGTGCTTATGCTACTCCAAATACTTCTGTGTGCTCATTTATAGATACACAAATACTTCATTAAAGTAATCTTCAGTTACATGTGCATCCTCAAATTGTAATCAAAAATTCATACTATTTTTACATAAATATTTTTGCAAATGATACATGCTGTGCAAAAGTCCTGTATGAGTTCCTGTGTGACTCTGTGTAGAGATATACAGTAACTTGAGAATTCTTAACTTGCAAACTTGATAACCAAGTTCATTTAACCAAGGGTTTTAGGAAAAATTCTGTGGAACTCTTTTTCTGTTGAAGTCTAGAGGGCTTATCTGGAGGAGATGGACTGCTAAGTTAAAAACAGGAGGGCTAATTAAGTTGATTCCACTGTAACTCTCATGGTTGGTTGACTCTACTGTCTGCGTGACCATAAGAGTGTTAATTTGATTTCATGTATGAAGTGTGTTTGTTTCCCCAAACTGATCTCTTGGTCTTGGGTTTTTCACTTCAGCAGACTTATGTTCTGGTGCAGGAAGACCCTTTTTGGCCTCAGAAAAGGCTTGATGGGTTTGCACAGCATTGCTTATGGCCAAGTGCCACCTCAAATTTACAGAATCAGAGCTTAAAACTATTCTTTTTTCTACAAGACTGCCCAGCAAAAGCAGAATCTTACCATTTCATAAGGGAACTAAATTTTTCCTGTAACCTGGGAAACAAGAGGGACTGGGAAGTCCAAACAGGAAACACTCTTTTTTGACACTGGGGCGTTCACTGGCATACTGCTGCTCTGGGGAGCTGGTACTGAAATACCTTTAATTTATTTGTAAAAACACCAACTTAAAACATTGCAGTTTCTTCCTTAAATGAGAATTTTCTGTGGCACACAAGTTTTCTCTCTGTGGAATGATCTGCTTGGTTTCCTCTTTACCTCAGAAAGGACTGGATGTCTCTTCTGTTTCTGTGTGCAATAGATTGACCTTTATCAGGATGGAATTTAGAAATGTTAAATTATGAAAACTTTGAGATTTTTGCAGGAATGATCCTATGTAAGGATGAAGCCCAGGAAGTAAGAATTAAATTGCATGAAATAATGGGCTTAAATTGCAGCAAGAAAGATTTAGGTTAGCCATTAGGCAAAACTTTCTTATGATAAGGGCAGTTAAACATTGGAATAGATTGTCTGGTAGGTTGTACAATCTCCATCAAAGGGAAATTCGAAGAACAGGCAAACAAGAATGAGGGAGTTATAGTTTGTCCTGCAGAGAAGTGTGTGGCCACACTAAGTGACCTCTAGAGCTCCTTTCTAATTCTATATTCCTGGGATATCAAGAGTCTAAGATTTAGCATTGCTTGGATTATGGCTAATACAGCAATGAGTGCAGTGAGATGGATGGATTGATGGGTGGAAGTTGAGGACAAATACATCCTTTCTCACATTTACACTCTCCATGGTTATGGTCCGTCTAAATTCCACTGCATTGCTAAGAAAAATGTGCCCTTTAATTTCCTAATAAAACAGCTGGGTAAATTCTTCTACTTGCAGCTAAAGAAAAAAAAAAAGAAAAGAAAAGAACACTTGAAATGAATTTTTAATACAGATTTGAGTGGGATTGCAGCAGGCACTCCTGATCTGATAATTGCACTGGATCAGCCAGAGTCATCATCTTTTTTCCCCCATCAGATATTTTATGTGAGAGTTTAGTGCTGGTGGAAGTTCCCAGGCTTGGAGGCTCATGAGGTCTCCAGGTGGCAGGAGAATGGAGATCCTAGGTAGCAGTGAGGACAGCATGGGCAAGGTCATGGGCAGCCACCTTGGTCAAGTGAAAACCTGGTGGTTTATTTAGTCAAGAAATTGCCAAAAAGGGCATACAGTAGCACCTGCAGCATGGAGCACAGCCTGCTAATAGTAACAAAGTAATGGCTCAGATGGCTGAACCCAAAGGACCAAACAAGAAAGAGGCATGTATGTTGTTTTGAGCAGACACTTCTTTTTCTTTGTATGCTTGCAAAAGTAAAAGCCTTACAGGAGCTGCCATTTGGGGAGTCTCTGATTTTACAGTGAGTCTCTGAAAGGTTCTTCCTTGCAGTGTTTGTGGCTGCTTTCCACAGAGGTTGTCTTTAGCCTGTTGAGGTTAATCTCTCCATTCTCTGGAGGGCATGCTTGCCCAGATGGCAATTCAGAACAGAAGCCAATGTAGCCACTGTGATTCACCCCCTGGTACAGCCTGTTTTCCTCCCTGGCTTTGAAAGGTTGAAGCTAAAGTTCACTCAGCAAAAGCTAGTCCTTTTGAATATCCCTTGAAAGGGTATTGGAGTAATATTTGAAATGTATTCCTCTTTCTTTAAGACTATCCCAGAGTCATTACCCATCTTACTGTCTTTCCTAATTGACACTAGAACATGTTGGCTGGTGTTGCTGTCAGTGCATCCTACTAGTGAGACAGAGCTTGGATCAGCCAAAGAGTGCTTTTGTTGGCTTGGCATGGCTTAAATTAGTTTCTTGAGGGAAATCAGCTATCTTGGTAAAAGCACTTTGGTTCCTGTATCACTGCAGCTACACTCCAGCTTTTCGCTGTGTAGAAATACAGTTAAAAAATCATGGCCCTAATTGACATTACCATAAATAATTCCTAGCATAGACTGGCTCCGAGTGAATGGGGAAGTAAAGCAAGAAAAGCCTCTGTGTCCTATTACCAGCTGCCCTACGCCAAGTCTTGCTTTGAGATCCTCCCAGCTTTGCTCCTGTTGCCTTGGAAGACAGACCTTGTGAGACTGGCACAGACCCCAGCAGCTGGGAATATGGTGATAAACACAGAAGGGAGATTTAGGGTGAAAACCTTGGAAAACCTGTGTTGACTTGTCCATGATTTCTTGAGCACTTGAGGTTTTTTCCCTCAGCCTGCCAACACTTCCAATAAGACAGTTGTGATAGGAGATGAAAGGGCAAAGATTCTCCCTGCCTCTCTCCCTGATTTTTTCCTTCTTTTTTTCTTTCTTTCTTTTTTTTTTGTGCCATTCTGGAGAGCCATTGGCTGCTGCCTGAGATATCCTGAGAGATGCGGCAATTAATTTTCTTTTAATCAAGGTCGGATGAAGTAAATTGGTGCGGCTCTGCAGCCCCTCATTTTCTGTTTTTGCAGTGATGCAAAACAAATATGATCAAATTATGCTCCTTCTCACCTTATTGAATTAGGAAGCGTGACTGATCCGGGAGAGCTGAGATGTTATATACTGTACCAATCCTCACCATCCCCCCTCCCTGACAAAGCCATCGGGAATCTTTTGCAGGTTTTTTTATATATCAAGTTCGGAGGGAAGTGTGGGAGTGGGTGTGGGTGGTGGGGAGAGAGTCTTATTTATTTTTCTCAGTCAGTGGGGTGAAGCTGTATATTTCACCTTACAGTGATGTATGAGTAATCACAATAATCAGGTCCATCTGGGCTCAGGAATAAAATCTGACAAGAGGACAAAGAAGTTAAAGAGCAGGCCTGCAAAGGGAAGGACCTTTCGTCTGTTCCAGCAGCAGGTCTTACCTGCTTGCTGTGTGCACAGCAGTGTGACTGGTGGGCTCTGAGGCACTCAGCTGGGAGTGGAGGGTCACAGAGAGCTCTTCCCAGTGCTGCCACTTCTTCTGCAGCCTTGGCCATACTGCCTCATCCCTCCATGCCCCAGCCTCCCTGCCTGGGCAATATGGCTAATGAAGTTTTCCACGAGATTCGCAAATTAAAAGCATTACATGAGAGCTAAGCATTATTTTCACTTTGTTAGGTCTTAAGGACTATTTGGTGTTAATTTTGTAGCAGTATGCCAGAGGAAAGGAAGGAGAAAGGGAAATACACTCTCATATACTGAGCTGTTGCATTGAGGTTTTGCTTATAGTTTGTGAAATCTCAAATGAATGTTATTCTGACTGACAGCATCCGTTTGCTCTTTGTATGTGGAGAAACATTACAAATGCTGTGATCAATACCACTATGGACATACAAATTGCACAATATATATAGTCCTTTAACCCACAGCTGGGAGGTCTCAGCATTCAGCAGACTCAGGCTGCGACGCTATTTATTTCAGAGGGTCTGTCTGTATGGGTAAGGGCTGTCGGTGTAGGCTCCTCTGGTCAGAACTTGTAATACCCTTGAGGGAATAAAACATGGAGATGCAGCAGGAAAATGCATAATGAGTGGGCTAATGTGTACACTATTCTTCTCTAAAAGAAACTCAAGGTGGTTGTGAGCTTGACCTAAAGGGATCCTTTCCAGAGTGATAATGATAGAAATGGACAGAGATGTCTCCTGGGAGGGAGGAAAGTATGTAGTCTATCCTCTGCCCTCAGGCAAAATTGAGTGATGACTGAAATATGAACTTTCTTTGAACATGTTAAAGGAGATGGCCCAAGAGAGGATGGGTCAGCAACAACAGGAATTTAGGACTAGACCCCTCTGAACTCTGAACTAGGAATCTGCACAGTCTGGTGATCTCTGCACAGCTAGATTCAGTTACTTGGATGATTTCATTGATCCCTTTTGACTTCAAAATTTACACTTCTGCTTGAAAGAGTATATCCAGTAGGTATAGTGGCTATGATTTAGAAAAAGCAGACTGAGAGAAGGAGATAGGTAGTTGTATAGTCCAAGTTTAGGATACATCCAGTAAGGCATAAAAAGAAACAAGGCCTAGAGGAGTCTGCTATGCTAGCAGAGATTGGAGTGGCTCACTTAGAGACTGGACAAACAGGATTAACTCTCTCCTCCTGGCCTTAGCCTTCCTGAGTTGCTATATGCTTTTAACTTAGAATATCTCTGTTATGTATTTTCTACATGTATCACTTCCCAATATCAGTTGCTAACATCCATCAATGACCCAGATGTCTACTGACCTACTGATTTAAGCCACTGCAATTTCCTCCTGCAGTGTTCAGTGTCACTCTCTACTCCCATTACTTCCATGTACTCTGTTTTTTGGTAGTCTCAAATCTTTTATTTTTTCTCTCTCTTGTTTTCCTCCTGTTCCCTCATTTTTTCATCTCCTCCCTGAGGCAGACAGATCCAGTTCCTCTGAGGAGGGAGGAACACAACCCACAATAGATGAACGCACCAGCTCAGCAGATTTCACTTGGTACTGTTTTTGGCATCCAATCCTACCCGTATTTCTGTGAATCATTGTGCCATTCGTGATCAGAGCTCCAAATGAAACTCACCAGGAATTTTTATTACTCAAAGAATGTTGGAGTAACACCCCAAACTACCAATCACTGGAACTGGCAGGACAGGGCTCCCAGGGGAGTGCAGGGCAGCACAGCTTTAATTGTCCTTTTTTTTTCCTTAGCAGTAGGAAAGGAACCCCAGCAGCCTCATTACAAATCATTGATAACATCCTCCACTTGGATTAGCTTGTTGTTTTGTTCCCATTGTCTACGTGACTGGGACAGGTAGGCTGCTGGGGAGGACCAGGTTCCCTCTCCATGTTTTTAGAAGCTCAGTTTGGTGGTAATGGCAGGAGAAGCTCCTCTCAGGAAAAAAAAGATGTTGTAAAGAGTTGGGACAGGATGATCTTGGAAGCAGCTGAGGGGTAGGCATGGGAAAAAGGTGCTACTTTTTGGGTGCCTTTCATTATAACAGAGGTCCCCACTGTTCTCACAGCCCTCTGGCCAGCATGTTCCACAGCCAGCATCTCAGGGTTAGGAGATGGAAGGAGTAGTCTGATGCTACTGCCATGCTGTGGGTCCAGCTTCCACTCCCAAGAGGAATGCCCTTCACTCTGCACACAGGATTTTCTCTCGTCCCATTGAGAGTGGGCTCTGTGCCACTTTATACTTTGGAGAATCATTAGCAGAAATCATTAGCTATAATACAACCTCCCCCATAAATCTCCCCTGCACCTGGATCATTTGTCCATGCCTAATTTCCATCTCCCTAATTTTATGATTTGTCCCTCATTTGATGAGAGTTCCTTCCATTAATTGTGTAGTAAGTGCTTCCAGATAAAGGGCTGAGGAGTTGACCCCGTCTTGGAAAGACATGGTTTGGGCTTTTTTCCTGAAGGAGAGAGTCCCTCTGAAATATTTGTGCTTCCCTTTCAGAGGGCATCACTCCAAATCTTAAAGGCACCACAGCAGCTGCCCATGGGGAAAATGCCTCTTTCAGATAAATCCTGTTCACTGGAGGCACTGCAAGGCAGATGAAAGCAGCAAAGCTCAAGTCCAAGGTGTCCTCTGTCAGAGTTAGAAAAGACTTGTAGGCATTATCTGCACAATTCAATTCAGACCAAGGAATAAACCTCTGCTTTTTTCCCCCCTGGACCCCTCCTAATTATCATAGTCCACTGCCCAAAAGCAATTCTGTATCCTCCCACAAAAATCTCCTCTGTTGAACTTCATGTTGTATTAAGCTGCAACAGCGGTCCTTTGCCTGTGTGATAGAGGGCAGGGAGGGAATTGATTGAGTCTGTGGAAGAAGGGACATAGCATCAGGCCTGCAGAGCTTTTTCTAGCTCTTCTGTGGACCTTCTGGGTGGTCCAGAATAAGGAAGCTCTTTCTCGGTGCCTCCATTGCCATCTAAATAAGATGGTGATACAAGCAGTAGGGTGCCATGAGAGTTTCATTAATTAATTTGCAAACACTGTGAGATCCTCTGATGAAATTCACTGCATCAGCACAAAGTCGTAGTTAATCTATATTACATATGGAGATCCCAATAGCAGGAGCATCCCAAATGCACAGGGAAACAGAACCAAAAAGAGATGCAGATAAACTTTCTGAGCACTTCAATGAATAGTTTGTGGCTTTGGCAAAGAGATTTTTCTAAATCAAAGCATTTGCCCTTGAACTTCTCACTATGCAGGAGTGTGAGGCAGCTGAAACTGCTCACACTGGGACAAACACAACCCACTGGAGATGAATTTGACACAGTGAATCTGCTTTGCTATGTTGACAGTGTTTCCTTTCTCCCAGCCTGAGCTCTCCTGTCTTTCCTCGTACCTGTCCTACATTTGACAAGTGTGTTAGAAAATGCATCAAGATAAAGCTTCATCCAAAACTCAGTGGGTGTAAAAGCTTCCTTGGAACCACCAAGGCTGCAGATGGTGCAGGAGGCAAAGCTGTGGGATTCTCAGCACCTCTCTCACTGACTGTTGCCTTTAACTGTTGATTTAGTTTTGAGGGTCTGTCTGTGACATTCTGAGTTTCTGTCCACTGTGGGGGTAGCACAAATTCAGAAGAAGGGTGTAGGAGAGGAGGGAGGCACAGTGCTAGAGCAGCTTGCTCATTTTACAGGTAACATTATCTTTTATTGGCATCCTAAAAAGAATGTCAGGCACTAGAGTGGTTTTTTTTTATAAATTTCTGCTTCACTGCCATTCCACTGCAGGATTTTTATCACTTCCATGATGCCACTTTCTGCAGGGAGTGCTCAATGACACAACTGGCCATTCACAAGATTTCTGAAGACCTTTTGTCACATCCTCTGGAGAAAACTGTGAAGATCTCAACATCATTTCTGCTCTAAAACTAGAAATACTCTAAGACTGACTAAGGTGTAGTCCTTTCCATCTTCCTCTCTGGACAAAAGAGGCTCTCTGCTGGTCAGCCATATCTGTTGAGAGAGATCTCATTGTTTTACAAGTTAAAACAGCCAGCAATGAACTAAAAGGGTGCTTCTAGCCATGGAGCAGCTGTAGAGTCTTCTTGCTCTCCCTGAAAGTCAGTAAAGACATTTACCTTGATGCCTGGGCCAGCAGGAAAATTTTCACTGGCCAGGAATTGCTTTCTGGCCCAAAGAACAACTCAAAGTCACGGCATCTCTTCTCATTGACATATTTCATGTGACAGTTGACATTGCTTCTCATTTTCACAGCAGCTCAGTTCAAAGTTTATAGTAAGATAAGAACTTTTAGACCAGTAGCAGAAACTCTGGCACCAATAGACTGGACTCAGCTCTCCAGGATGGCAAATACAATTTAAAACCTGTTCCTGTGTGACAGGCAGAACCTGTATGACAGAGCAGGACCGTGTCAGTGGCTCTCACTCCACTGCCACCTCAGCCCCAGGCCAGCCTGTGCTGTGACTGCTCCAGAAGGAGATTTTTACTCTGTGACTCCTCAAGCCTCAGCAGCAGCTGCAGGGAGCCAGCAGCTGAGGTTTTGGGGTGTGTTTGGAGGCAGGTGGAACCAAGCTGTGAGTTTTCATCCTGGGTTTTGCAGTTGCTGTCTGACCCTGCAAAGGCCTTTCCTCTCTTCTTGTAGAAGACAGCAGAAACAAACAGTTGAGTACCTGATCTCACCCTCTGTTCTCTGTGCCTTTTGGTCTTTGGCTTTTACCAGTCTTCAGACAAATCTTGGAAAGATATGTGGGCTGATGAAAGCATAGCACTGCCTCAGCTTACTCCCACCCAAGAGAGAATAAACCCCATGTTCTCCTCCTTGTTGCAGTGATGGGAACTGTAGCCATGCACTACTTTTCTTTCCTAGATTTCATTTGCCTGAGTGAGACTATTTTTACTAGCTGACATGAAATATTGCCATAATGCCACCAAAATTCACAAAGCACTGACTTTTAGGCTTCGTGGCAATAGGTAAATCATAGAGTAATTGTATTGATTTATTGCATTTTCCTGGAGGATGATGCAGAAGGGCAAAGTCCACCATGGTGTTATCCAGTCTTCTGAAATGATGAGATAGGGCAGTGTTACCTGGGTTTGCAGTCGAAGCAAATGCAAAGCTGGCTCCAGCCCTGCCTTTCACCAAACTCACCCTCTGTGGAAATGATGAAATCATTGTTTTCCCTAGCAAGGAGGGACACTATATATTATCTAATGATTATAGCAGGATCTAGGAAACAGGATTTCTGAGTTCCTCACCCTGCTGTGCAACTTCTTTACTGTCTGGTCCAAGGGAAAACATTTCCATATTCTTTTCCTTGGTTGGAATACTGTGCTTTATATAAGATTTTATTTTGAAAATATACACTGTGTCCATGTGCCACATAGTACCATTAATTTATCTAAGAGAGCATGCCAGTGTAGCTCATTAGGGTGATCAGACACTCAGGGATGCATGAGGGACAAGCCACAAAGATCTGCCCAGTGGCAGATCAAGGGCTTTATCTTGTAAAATTCAGATTGGGATGTGGATCTCAGCACAGATAATGAACCTCCTCAGACAGGCGTGCACCTCTCTCTGAAAATATTGTTAGGATCAGCTCCTGATCCACACTGCCTAGAAAGCTGCATTTGAAGGGATAGGAAACTGCAAAAGTAAGGGCTTTTATTTTTTTTAGGTAATCTGATTTTTAACTATGTAAATTCATGGGATTATATTCTGATGATCCAAACACTCTGGGGATGGAACAAACACTGGAATTCCTTTCCAAAATAAATTCCAACAGAGTCAGCATTGAGAGGTCTGATCTTTCTCCCACAGTTATCATACAGCATTTGTGTGTGTGTGTGTATGTGCGTGCACGAGTGGGCAACTGCAAGTGCAGAAAAACATGTGGAAACCTGTGAATGTGGGCAAGTGCCTGTGCATGAGAACATGTGCAAGAGGGTTTGTGTGTGTGTGAGAGAGAGGGTAGATGCATGTCTAAAAACTTGTGTTTATGTGGGAGTATATACGTGCGGGAACATGTGCATGTATGTAATTTTGTGCTTGTGTAGGAGAGAGGAAGAGAAAGCGTGGTAAAGTTATTTGAACCTGTTTGAAGGTCGGGTCTCCCCAAGGTTATCTGCTTTTTTTTTCCTCGAATCTGTAAAGTAATGGTATTCACACTCACTACTTGAGAAGTGTTTCTTTTTATAGCTCTTCCAGATGACAAATAATGCCTGTTTTTGAAGTCCTTTTTAAGTCATTGTTCCCTGGACGCAGATACCATGTTTGGGTGCAGGAGGGGAACAGAGCTCAGAGCTATTTCCCCTTTCTGTCTGCAGGGAGCTTTACTGGGACTAGTGAAATTCCAGCCAGGATCATCCAAGGGGCTGCAGACTCACAGCGTATGAGCTAATAGGACACCCTCTCCTTCAAGCCCCATGACACAGGGAGGGAGAAGCAGACACCCACCACAGCCCACTGAAAGCTGCTCCTATCTAAACCATGGAGGCTGTAAAATCCAGTTGAAATCAATGGGAGATTTCCTGGAGTGAGCCTCCCCGAGGTGACCCATTGAGAATAAGCCAAATTCAGACTTGGGGAGTGGACAGGTGTCTGGATCACAGCCACCTATTGTTGGGGGCTGGGATTGATGAAATTTTGCCCATCTTCAAATATTTTGGGCACCCTTGCTCCCTGTGGGGAAGGATGGTTGTGTGGGCAGTACATCCAGAGTGCTCTCCACTCCCCAGATACTCTACAAATTCTCTGCTTCCCACTATTATTCCCAGTGGACTAGTATAACACCACAGGCACTTGAGACTGCTTTCTCACCATATTGGAAACCTTTACTTTTTTAAAACCAGTCCCATTTTTCTTCCCTTAATGCTAAAAGTTTTGGCCAATGTGTCTCTGGTGGCAGCCATTCTATGCCTAGAAAATGTTCTGTACAATAGAAGTGGAGGAAATAGTATTTTGTGCTTCTTTGCCATGGGACACCACAGAATACTCCTTCACTGTTGTGAGTTTATCCCCTTTTCTGGAGTCTGGCCCCTAATTTCTCTCCTCCCTGCAGATGGGATAACTGAGCTTTTCCTGCTGGTCAGTACCTGAGACATACTGGGAGCTCAGTGTTCCCAGTGGCTACAATAGAAATTTTCTGGAACATAAACTGAATGGGTCTCTCAGGATTTGGGCCAGTGGGAATTGCTGATGCTTATAAAGGTGTTCAGCCTCAGATTGGGAAAAGCTCAGGGGAAACGGCCTGTGGGAAAAATAACCAGCAGAGTGGAAAAACAGGGAACAGAAAAGGGGCAGAAAGATTGAAGAAGTAATCCAGAAGAGGAGAGGGAGAAAGCTTGGTTGAATGGATAAACGGTCTGTGAGCAGGAAACGATATCTGACTTAATGTATTAGTCAGACAGAAAAATTAGATGGTGTAAACTGATCCTTCCTGCAAGGGGTGCTGAACTTTTTTGGTGACTTTAGAAGGCCATGTTTACAGTAACTTCAGCTCGTGACCAGGCTATAAAGGCAGGCTCTTTGGGGCAGAGAGGAAGGAGCATTTCATTAACACACACCTGCCTCCATGGACAACCTTGCCTTGCAGTTATTGGGCTTTTTTTTTATTATTATTGTAAGACTGTACTTTGCTTTTTAACATTGAAATATAAAATATGCATGTATGTGGCTTATCAAAGATGATAACATTCACAGGTAAGGGAACATAAGTCCACTTTATAGCAATAAATTATCTTCCCCACCCTTTTGGACTGATTAGCAGCTGCGTCTCACCTAAGCTTTCTAGAGTTTTCCTTTTAATTTTTCACCTGAATTGTTTTCTCCATTTTAGCTCCATTCACAGGGGGTGTTTTTATAAAAGTGCCTACAGGGATTTCCAGTCGTTGTTCCCTCTGAGCCCCTGAAATTCCACAGTCAGTTTTGAGATGCTTGCCCTAAGTATTGATTATCACAGAGTTTAATTTTAATAGCAGGAGACAAAGCCTGCTTTAGTTTGCACCACATTTCCATTCACCTGCAGGAAGTTACCCCACTTTGCTCCAGTTTGCACTTTCGTTTACAAAGGGTGCTTTAAGTTGGAAGTTTAAAATTTAGAGCTCTTCAACCAAAGGCAGGATTTTAAATCCTGGCTGTAGGAACTGCTGCAGCTCTGCTGGGGACAGTTTAATATGCACCCAGTTTTATCATTGTGAGCCATTGGAACTGATAAAGTGTTCCAGTCCATGGAAAGGCAGCGTGTCTCCAACAGCACCAGCCCAAATTGATTGGTATTGGGGTATGATTCAAGTCAAACCTCAGCTTAATAGGTTACCATTAAAGTTGCTACAGTAATTATCAATAATTATCAGTGAGGTTCCAGAACAAAATTTGCCTGATTGAACCATTTATGTTGGGCAAGGCAAATGTATTTCACTTTCCTATTGCTACTGTTGAGGTACTGTGTCTCAGTCTGTAGATCCCATGTGTATTAAGAGTCAAGTGATACGTAAAGATGTCAGACACTTTCCACCTTAAATACCCTGTCAGACCCTGTCCTTTGGTCAGTTTTTGTATAAATTGAACTTCAGCATTTTCCTTGATACCTGAATTAGATTGTAGACTTAGGGATTGTGCCTGAGACTGTTTGTGAGGTGTTGCTCCAGCATGTGGAAGGAGAAAACTTGAGTGGGGATTATGAGGACTCTGGTTTCACCTTCTCCCAGGACTGAGCACATCACACTGAGATCACACCAAAGCAGATCCTTGGTGTGTTGAGTGTCTCCCTTCTTCTGCCTGTGAACAATCGCTGGCATACACTGTCACACAGCACTGCAGTGACCTTTGTTTTTCTACAGGTGTCTCAGGTAGAGCATGTTTGTGCTGTTGGGACAGGAAGGAGAAGGACCTGGAACCAGACCAAAGTTGAGGCAAGGAAAGCCTACACAGATCCAAGTGCCCCACAGATGGAGGTGGCTGCTCTCTGTGTGACATTCCCAGGTGGAGCTAGGTCTGCTGACATAGAACTGCTTGAGCTTTCTCCCCAAGCTCACGAATGACCTGTAGCTCCAAATACCAACTGTAGGGATCCAATGCTCTTCTCTGCTATAGCTCTTTTCCTGCTGTTTACAGAGGTGTCTTTCACAAGGAAATAAAACCTTCAGTGCCAGTGGAACCAGATTCCACTTGGCAGATCTGGGTGGCAGAAATATGCGGCAAAGTCAGAAGTCTGAGAACTGAGAGTGGGAGGGTGGGACAAGAGCTTTTATGAAGGATCATTTTCTGAAGGTGAGGAGGCTCTGCTGGTATTGGTATCAGACTAGAGGACAAATGTTCTTTCCCTTTGATCTGTAGCCTGTTTCACCCTGTAGGATTTTCACAAGAGGATTTATCAGCCAGTACGTTTGTTAAGTTGAAGCTGGAAAGGGAAAATAGTCCCTTCAGTCTTTGCGAGTGGAAATTGGTCTGTATGGAAACCCAGAACACAATGAGAAATAAATAAATTGAAACCCAGAGCTGAGAAATAAACAATCCCAGTGGGAATAGTGTGATCACAGGAAAATAAGAACAATAAATTGCCCTTCTCTGAGGTTTCAGGGCTCTTAAAAAACATTAGATAAGTCTCATAGCTCCTTCTGAATGTGGCAGTGATCTTTCCCCCCATGTTACAGGTGAGGATGCTGGAAGTACCAGTATTTAGTAGATATGCACAGTGCACATCACAGTGCCTTTTAGAGATACCTGAGCTAGCCTGATATCAGAAGAGTACAGCTCTATTAGTAGAGTGATCTGTCTGGGATAATTTTCCACTGCTTGCTGTACTTATTCAGCAGTAGCTGGGGTATCTTTAGCCAGCATTGTGCTGCACAGTGGCGTCATACCTTGTAATCTGATTCATATATTGCTAGGACCAGTGTGATTTTCTGTCTGACCTCTTTCATATCATGGCCCAAAGAATTGCCCCAGCCTCTCTCTTCACTGGTAAGCACGTAGCAGAAAGCAGTTCTGCCCTGGTTTTAGTGATTGTGTGGAGATGGGACTTTCCCATCTCTTCACTTTTAGATTCTAGGCTCATTTCCTCCAGAGAAAATATTCCAGATTTCTTCTCTGATAGAACTCATGCTTTTTTGGCTTTACTATTCTACCTTAACCCAAATATAGCCTGGTTTTCGTGAGAGTCAAGAATATAAGGGAAAACTTTTTGAGGAAGAGAGAAATGAGTGGCCATCAGCTAACACCAGAGGGAGGGGTGGTTCCTCTTCTTCCTTGGCTCTGGCCTCTGGGGGTCACTGTAACTGCAAAGAAATGGGTTGGGTGGTGCATTAACCAGCCAGCAAAGAAAGCAAAACTTAAAGGTAACCACCAGAAAAGGTGGTTCTGGTCTGGACTGGACTGATGGACAGCTCTTTGTATGCACAAGGTCACTTTTCTCAGCCAGGTTACAATCTGAGTCTTTCTCTTTCTGAAGCTCAACTTTTACTGTTGAGACAAGCAAGTATCTGCCGTGGTTGCAGAAGGCAGATCTTAAGCTTCTTAGAGGGCAGTGGTTTATAAGCAAAATAGCCATAAATACATCAGCCAATGGATTTGTAACTCGTGTGGGTGGGTATAGTACATGTGCATACATATATACATGCAGACATGCATATACACGCAGGTCTCACTCTGCCAAGCTTACACTAAGTGGTATCATTGAAACAAACTGCCAGAAGAGTTAGGATCTTTGGGTGAAAGTGGAGATGTTTGAAAATACAGCAATAACAATATTTTCTTTGAACAGACCACTGTGTGAAGATAGAATTCCATTGCAGAGGCTCACCATAGAATGGCTTGAACCAATCTGGGTGCTAAATCTGGTGAAACAAGTCTACAAACAGAATTTGTTGGTGAACTGGTGGTAATTACATTGCAGCTGAAGGCTGCAGTCTGTGCTTGCAGTATCAGGGCTAAACTAAAGAATCTGAAGTAAATTAATTATCATTACCTGCTGCAAAGCTCCCTGCACCATGACTTGGTTTCACACTGCTCTGGGAAGTGGTAAATTTGGAGACACAGAGTGATAAAGTGTATTGACTAAGAATCAGCATTTTAGACTCTCTCCTTACTTGGGAGGGGTGGCTTCCATGTTTGAACAGAGATTACAGAAAAATGCTGTTCTCATAGAAAAATTTCACAGATTTCAAAGGAAGAGGAAGATCCTGCTTGTGCAGGGAAGAGTAGCGTGCAGAGATGTACTGTGGAGATACAATATTTAAAAAGAGAGGAGTAGTGAACATCTCTGGGCTTGATCCAAATGCCTACTGAAACTGATTAGGCTCCTTCCCCAGACTTCAATGGGACCAGGCCCTTGATATTTTATAAGCACAGATATATATTTAAAATTATTTAAGAAAGTTAAGATGGTAGAGAGATTGTCAACTTCCAGAAGTGGTGGTTAGATAGTGTAACACCATCCTCCTAAGAGATGCTGCATCAAGATGATCAGGGAATTATGTGCATAAAATAAATCCTCAGGCTTCAAGATAAGAACATAACTGCAGTTTCTTGCCATATGGTGGAGACTAAAATTTCTTGCTAGCCCAGCTCAGATTCTCTTCCTTCTCCTTCCTGATACGCTCCAGCTGAGCTCAGCTATTCTTGAGCTGGTTCTAAGCATATTAAGAAAAATGTATGTCAGTGGCCACTGTAGTTTATTTTCAGTAATCTGAGCTACACAAGGCAACTCCTTGCGCTGCTGTCACACTCTGCTGCCTTCCTGGGGTCTCTGTTAGTGCCTCAGCTTTTTCCATGTGTAGTAAAGAGCAGAAAGTCTTCGATCTGCTCTCTTGGAGGGGGGGGTTCTGCAAAAGCTTCGCCTCAACAACCGAACTGTGCTCCCACTGGAGTCAGTGAGAGCTTTGCTGTGTGGGAGATTTAATGTTGACTTCAGCAGGGAGCAAAACACTGGAAAAATCCCACAGGAAATAGCTGATGAGAGAAAAGTCCCTAGTTTAGGCCAAAGTGAAGAGGGATCTTCTCATTCAGTTGGGAGAGATGATTTTGATCAATTTTTGCAGCGGCCAGTGCAATGTGTCTCTATTTTACATGAGTGAGAGAGAATGAGGCAGGGGTGGGGGTGCTGGAAGAGAAAGAGAAAGCAGTTAATTTGACTGAATAAAGATAAAAGAATGCAAGCACCACCGCGTTTGCTGTTTATCTGGACATTGTGTAATGTTGCGGAATCAGATGTGGCACTCTGGCTTCTGCACAGAAATGCCCAGGGAGAGATCCAGCCTGACTGCCAGCAAAAATGAGAGTTTTTAACTTCCTGATCTCTTCTTCTTTCCACAAGGCATCCACTTAGAAGGCAAATTTGTAGCATTCTGGGCTTTTCTTTTGATCCTAAGAGTGAATTTCTATTTTCATTCCACTGTGGGACAGAAAAGGGCAGGGGAGTGTCAGGGTGCCTGAACACAGAGAGGCTATTTGGGAATGGTGAGAGCCCACCCTCTCCAAAAAGACATTGTGAATACATCCAAATTTGTCCTAATCCTTTTTGGTTGGGATGGAGGACTCTAGGTATTTCACTTGGAAACAAAGAAAGCTGCAGAGGTTGTAAGGAAGAGCAAAGCCCTGGGATTGCAGAAGGTCTGTGAGGTCCCGCCAGGTCTGGATTGATTAGTATTCAGTATTTATAATATCTCCATAATGGTAAAACAAAAGAAAACAAGCCCAGAGAATGCATTTTTAATCATCAATCATTGCTCTTTGTTTGTCATGAATGAGCAGTGAGGGGAAATAGTCTCCCATAATCACCTCCCTTCACATCTCCTGCCACACAGGCCTTGCTGGATGTGCTAAAAGGGAAATAAATAAACAAGCAGCAGATCTCAAAATAAATCCCAGAGACATGGGCGCTACGTGGGTTATCACACCCGCACACAGGGGTCTTGCTGGAGATACCAAAGTGGGGGAAGGACACTGAAAAAGCAGGAGACAAAGACAAAGCATAGATAGGGAGTTAAATGCAAGTAAACAAGAAGGGCTGGAGTTACGGAGGAGCAGCAGGTGAGGGAGGAAGAATCTTTTTGGAGAATGATCAGGAGTGAAATAACCAGGGAGCAAAAGTATGTCAAAATAGGGACTTGACGTAGAACTTTGGGATGGAAAGCTTGAAAAGCCACCAAATCCAAAACAATTTCAACCTTTTTAGTATCCAAGGATCACCTAATTTTAGGATTTCTACATAAAGTATTTTTTTTCAAGGATAGCATTCATGCTAGGAAAAAATATTGAAAAGCCCACAGTTTCTATTAAGAGGCCCCAAAACCCTATCTTATCAGGAACAACACTATGCTTAACTTCTCCAATGGGATCCCTGCTTTGATCTTCCAACAGTTCTCACAAGGCCTTTATTGTAGTCCCAAATGCCTCTTGGGAGGAAGGGAAACATTATAATTCTCCCTTAATAAGTGAGATAACATGCTGCTGGGAGGGTAAGGCCCAAATTTTCAAAAGCAGGGCTGGTGACTCAGAACCCACTCGATGCATTTTGCTGAGTGTTCTCAGAGAGATGGGAGCCTGGAGCCATCAGGGCAGCCTGTAAGGAACAGACACGCTACATCTCAACCCTATTGAAAAATAATAAAAAGGTAATGACTTTGTCATTACTGGACATGGGTTTGTCTGTTGGCGAAGGGGGAGGAAGGGGAGGTTTTCTGCATTGAGACTATAAATAATGTTCCCCATTATCCTGTGCACTTCTTAGGCTTTCCTGAAGCAGCCCTTGGTTTGCCTCCATCTTGCTTGGCCAGCCTGTGACATCCCCTGTCACCCTGTCATACAGTGGTGGCAATAAAGGAGAGGCCAAGTAACATCTTGTGCCTGTTCCCTGCTGCCAGTGTGACCAGAAGACACTGAGATAATAAAGCCACCTCCTCTTGCCTAGAACATGGGTGAGGGGTGACCACATGGAAGCAAGTGTCAGGCCAGGACACATATTGAAAGGGATCAAATTTCAGGAAAGACCATAGATAAATGTGCCTTGATAAAAGCATTCTGTGATACCTGAGAGATGGAGGGGAGAAGGGTTATCGTCTTGTGCTCAGCTTTGTGCACTTAAAATGGAGCAGCTCAACTGCCCAGTAGCTTCTCCTTCAGCAGCTGAAGCTTGGTGGCAAAGCCTGACTTCCAAGACATTTAAAGCATTTATTAAAAGGCCAAACTAAATTGCAGTAACTCTGTCTTTAGCCATAACCAGGGCACTGTTTAGTGAAGGACACTCAAAGTTGCACAGCTCAGTTTAGCAGATGAAGTTTGCCAGTGAAATGGGGATAGGAGGGATCTCTTGTCACAGGAGAGTGTCTTGTGACCCATCTGGAAAATGGCAGCATTTAAACTAAAGGTGTGTTTTTAAGTCAATGGCCCAAAATGTAGATGCCTACCAAGATATTTTTAAAACGGCATTTATATAACTAGCTTGATATAATTAAGAACTGATTTAAGCTCAAACAAAATAACTCCCTCTTGCACCCAAATTGGAGTCTCCACACTGAGAATTGCATCTGTTGAACTAAATTAGTCAGAAAATCAGAGCAGCTTCGTGCTGTAAACACTTAGAGCTGCAGAGGATATTCCAGTTCTGTGTCCGGCTCTGCCACTGATTCACCCTGTCCCAAGGCAAGACTCTTAGGTTTTCCATCTATAAAGTGTAATAAAGCCTATGTAGGTGCCAGGTGATGTAGTGCTTAATTAATTAGTAAATTAATATAATGAACTCTAACTTGAAGGTCTGTATCAGCACAAACGAATTGTTAATATAAATTTTGATTATTTATTGCTATTTAGTTGATTATTTTCTAACACAGGCTATTACAGACATCCAACTTCACACTTGAATTCCAATTTTATTATTGTTGCTGCTTGTTTATTATTGTTTTCTTCTGCATTTATTTATTACCTTGGGTAGCCTCCCTGAGGACCAAGCCCCAAAGCAGTGGATATTACCCAGACACACAGAACAGTGAAGACTTTGGGAAGTTTTGGGACAGAACTGAATTTAAATTTCAGATATTTCTTGCTAAATTCCGAGTCTTTTGCTTGAACCTTTATATAGATCTAAGGCAAATAAAGCAGCTAAGGAAAGATTTCAAGCCAAGCAGATTAATTTATAGCAGTCCAAAATCAGTTTCGGTCTGTGTGCTTTTGATTTACCCTACATGGTTTCAGTATTTTTATTATTACGTACTTGCATAGTGATAAACATTATATATATTTCTAAACAAAAGTTTGGAGTTTCAAAACACGGGTCCTGATCCTGTTTGGGATAAGTCAGTCTTGCCCCACTGCTCTCAGGGTGAAGCAACACCTGCTCTGGGTTGGGGATCTGGACCTGGGTACAAGAGGGATCCAAGCAATGGCTGTTCTCTGCTTGAGCTGCCTGTGAGATAATGGGATTTGACAAACAATGATATTCTCTGATTCCTTGTGCATCTCTTAGGATAAAACCCAAAAGCAAATAGTATAATACTTGCAATTGAAAAAATGCCTCTTCCTCCTTTGCACTTCTTTTTAATTTTCCATTACGAAACTTAAGTAAATCCACAGGATTTTTCTAGTGCACGTCTGGGTGATTTCTTCATTCTTCCAGTGAGTTGTGAAGCAGAATGAGAGGTCCTGGGTAACACCTTTGTCTGTGCAAAGTTGGAAAATGGTCTCTTGTGATGCCTGATAAGCACTGTACAGAATAGATGGCTCTTTCAGTCCAGTTTTGTTACTGGTCAGCCCAGAGTGCAGTTGTCTTCTCTCTTGACAGGGAATAAATACCCCTTTGAGGAATGAACATGGCTCAAAGGGCTATGGAAAGTGTGTGCTTGGGTCTGAGTGGCCAGGAACAAGGGATCTAGGCCTGATTCTTTATTTCCAGCTTCTGAGAGCAACAGGAACACCTTTTGCAGTCCTTCATCTTCCTCTCAAAAAAAAAAAGCAGCAGCCAGGTTACAGCAGGGTGAGCTGAGGACAGCGTGTGAGCCCTCACTATGTATTTCTTTGCCTTTGTCATTTTAATCCAGGCCCTTCTCGTGTTGTTTTAGCACCATTTTTCTTGTGTGAGTAATTTTTTAAGGGTACGTGAAGTTTTCCTAAGCTGCACTTGCACTGCTCTGCCAGATGGAGCATGTTCTTGGCTGTGTGCTGAGGATGAATAAAATACATTACTGTCTGGTGTACAGCAAAGGTGTAACCTATACATTTTACCACCAGCTGTCCTGTCATCAGTCTAAATATTCTCTTGACTTCTATTCTCTATGGCTTGTGCTACCTTATTGTGCTCATATCTCAGCACTGCCCAGCAGCGCGGGAAGGAACGTGACAGATCCTCACTCTCTGTGTCCTTGCACCCCACGAGGAATTACAGCTTGGGCAGGCTGTGACCAACCCACCCCAGTGTGGAAATAAGAGCACCCTGAGCAAAAAGGAAACCACTGAAGTTAGATTTAAGATAGAAAGTTTGGTTTTAAGTATGGTCTGAGATAGAAATAGCTTGCATTTAACCAAGAGTTGTGGACAGCAGACATAGAGGGCGATCTAATAATGAGTTTGGATGCTATTATTGCTAATTGCTGAGTGATAAATAGCATGAAAGGTGTCCTACAATTTCAGTCCATGGAAATTTATTTGAAATATGTAGCTCAATACAAGCAGTGTCTTCTGGGCAGTAAGCTTGCAGCGAGCAGGATGTCCTCTTCCCAAGGGCAGGACAGAAGATAGGAACCATGTCTGTGTCAGGATTTAGGAAATGCTGGTGAACTCCATAAAAAGAAAGGGAATGATAGTGATGTCCAAGACTCAATGTGGATTTTTCCCACTGTTGTGCTGTATACCTAATAAAGAATAAAGCAGAAGAGATAGATGTTTTGGTTAGAGGTCTTTGGTTAAATCCCATGATCAAGAGGTGATCTGGTTTGGGTTGAATCCCAAGTGTTGGGCAAGGAGGAAAACTGAATATGAACTGTCCCACTGTCCAGGTACATTTTCCTCTGCTTCTGTTAGAGAAGGTTTATTGTTGAATTTGCTGATGCTCTCAAACCATAGTTAAACCGCAGAATAGATCTGTTGAGAAAGTGAATTGTGTATTAGAGGAAACTTGAATGAAATAGATTATGTCCAGCACTGCTAAAAGGCTCTTGGGATTGCTCTGCCGGTGGCTGTATTGCTCCTTTCTTGGTCTTTCTGTGTTTCAGACCCACTTTTATGACAGATGCAGATGCCAGCACTTATGGTTTGGGGGCAGTATTGACACAAGAACACAAAGGACTTGTGAGGGTGGTGCCTTATTACAACACTAAATTAGCTGGAGAGAGATTACTGCACCACTTAAAAGGAACTCCCGCAATGGTTAAATCTATAGAAGGTTTTCATCCACTGTTCAACACGGAAGTAAAATTGCTTTGGGTTGATGACAGGAAGATGCTGCATAAATAGTTAAGCATGCATCATTTGCAATTTGCTAGATTATTTTCTTTCTATCTAGAAAGGGCCGTGTAAGGTGTCATTACCTCGTGTTCTGTCTGACTGAGGAGCCATGTGCTCGGGGGCCTTTACTGGGAGCCAACATGGGCTCAGTGGGGCTTTGCACAAGCAAATTTCAGACAGCAGGGACTAAAAGGGGAAAAGACAGAGGGGAAGTTTGTGGAGCAGAGCTAGAACATGCAGAGAGGAAGCTTTTGGGCAAGGTGTGCTGTGGAAGGAGGTTTGATGCTCTTGTGGGAGGTAGTTTGCAGGGTTTCTGAGCCTCATGCTGTGTGCAGGGGAGCAGAGGCATGAGAGCTCTTTGGTGATAAACACCAAAAAACACTTGGTTGTCCCCAGATTCTCTTCCCAGGCAGGACAACTCCACAGCATTCCAAAATGAGCCAGCTTCCAAGCAGAAGGAAGACCATTCAGTCTGTGCTCAGCACCCCAGATGAGAGAAATGCAAAAAAGCGAGCAAGAGAAAATAACAAGAAGTAAATGCAATTAAAAGTAACGATGCAGTTTTAATTAAAGGGCCCTATTCTCCCAACCCTTCATTCTTCAGGGATGCCTCATAAGCAAGAATTTGTAGCTTGGGACCTGCTCTTTTATATTTTTGTACCAAAAACTGGGACATCCACTGTCAGAAATGCCTAATTTTTAACCTGGTGGGGTCTCTCCAGCATCCAAATTCAAGAAGTTTTGTTTTTTTATTTTCACTGATTTATAAATACTTGCCATAGTTAGAAGTTTTAACAGTCTGATGCAGTCCTATTTACTTTAATTATCCCCTTTTTATACCCATTTTCCCACTTTCTTATTGTAAGTAGGTAAAAACAAATAACTAGTGAATGATGAACACCAATATTCAAATAAACAGAAGCCCAGATTCTGCACAAACACTTTAAACACTCTGAGTATTCCCACAGAAATATGTTTCTCTGGTGTAAATTAGTAGAAGTCTGGTCTTCATGGGACCTAAATATTTAACTCACTAGATGTACATTGCTAAACTTTGTTCAAAATTTATTCACCTCCTCCCCACGCTGCCAAATTACAGAATTTTTCTCTCAAAAGCTATTAAATAATCAATTTTTTTGGAAGTTTGTTATTTTTCCTTTGCTTTCTAAGACTTTTGGGGGCACTAGGCCACATTTCCAAGCTTCCTTGTGTGAACACAAGTACTAGAAACATTCATTCCAGGAGCTGGGGATCAAAGGAGAGCACCAAATATTAGGAGACTCACAATAAAAGCTGAGGAGCTGGCAGTGATCCCACAAACCTGTGTGAGTCATTTTTACTCACACGAGTAGTCGCATGGAAATTGGAGGAATTAGCCTGTTATTATTAATTATTGTTATTATTTGTGTGTGTGGCAATAGTGCGTAGGAGCCGTGATCACGGAGCAGGGCTCCATTGTGCAAGGCCCTGAGAAAACCAGAGCAAAAACCAGGGTTTCTGCCCCAAAGACCTTACAGGGTGAGAGTGGGACAAGAAGCAAGAGGTGGAGATAGTCACAAAGAGAGAACAGAGAGGGAAGCACAGGGAAGAGTGGGATGGTGCTGTGAGGGGTTGTGCGTGGATGTGCTGATGCAAAGCTCCCAACCAGTGAAAGCTTCCATGAGTGTGGGCTTTGCACAGCTCAGTCATTAGGCCTCAGTCCCCTGGAGGCCAGGACACTCCAGCACAACCTCCCTTGTGCAGGAGTGGGGAACAGATAGGTGGGCTGGGGTACCTGTCTGCAGCTGGAAGCTCTTGATTCCCCTCCAGGCAATCAGGGGATGGAGGAAAGGGTCTCTGTGAATGCTTTTGCAGAGCCACAGAAAGTGCACTTGTATGTAAAACAGCTTCAGTGAAGTGGGAGGGGGAGTTGAAAAAGAAAAGGAAGAGGTGAAAAAAGTAACTTCTCAGCACAGAAATGTGATGCCTGCCTGTTGGAGTGCAGGTGCATGCAAATGGAGGGGAAGCCCTGGCTCTGATCCTGCAAAAACATCCCCCAAATCCAGCTTGTGGCGTGTGCGTCTGTTTCTTGAGTTTTTCTCTAGGATCTAGAGGTAGTCCTGCGCATCTCAGCAAAGCGAGCACTGAGAGCAGCAGAATAAGAGTAGGTTGGAGATGTAACCAGGCAGCAGGGATAAACTTGAGTGAAATTTGCATTGAGAACATAAGCAAAAGAAAAGTAGCAAAGTTGAGAAGTTTGTAAAATAGCAAGTGAACATTATGCCAAGGGAAACGAGCTGGATAATAAATACACTCAGCCTGGTTATTTGGGATCTGCCTGGAGTTCAGTGTTGGGGAGCTGAGGTGAGCAGAGGTCACCCGACTGCGAAATAGAGAATTTTATAAAACTTCTAGTGCCTGGCTGGGAAGGAGAAGGCGTCGGGTGAGGAGGCGGTTGGTGCGGGGACAGGGCAGTGGCACAGCCAGGCCGTGAAACGGGGACACTTTCTCGCCTTTTCCCTGGCCAGGGGAGGGCGATCCGCTCCGGGTTTTGCAGACGCTCCTGCCTTGCCCGCCTGCCGGGAGAGCGAGTCCGCTCCGCGCCCGCTGCCTCCCGCCGCTCCCCCCCTTCCCCTCCGCGGGCGGGCCGGGGCAGGCGGCGGCGGGTTCCAGGCCGGGTTTTGCGCTGCGCCCGCCCTCCTGTTAGAAATAGGAAAATTCAATAATCAAAGCAAAGGGGAGCGCGAGGAGGAAAAATCCGGGATCAGGGCAAGTTTGATGGCGCATGCGCGCTGCAGCCTCCATCCCAAACACACACACATTTCCCTTGACTTGGAAAGTCACCCAAAGCAGCCCCAAGTGCAGGTAAGCCCGTCCGCTCCCGCCCGGCCCCGGCTACGGCCCCGTCGCCGGCAGCCCCGGCTCCGAGGCGCCGGGACC
>VZTY01007863.1:206094-255411 GCA_013400935.1 Turnix velox | reverse complement strand
GCACCTTCACCCCTGTTTTGGTTTTGCTAATTTCATTTTCAGAAGGATTTATACACAGTCCAGCTATATAAATTCCTCGGGAGATAAAAGCGCCGCTCACTTCCATAAACAAAAGCTTTTACTTGCATCCTGTCTTCCTTTTTTTCTTAAAGTAAAAAGGAAAAAAAAACCCTAAAAACAAAACCCCAAGCCATCTGATTGAAGCAGGTATCGTAAATGCATGCTGGTAATGATTCTGTATTCCACAACGCTGCTACTTTAACTTTTAAAATCTGTTTCCTTTCTGGTTTGTAACATTAATCAAAGAGCCGCTTCCTTCCAATTTTTCCACAGACTGGGGCTAATTAGAACCACTCGAATCATATTTTGTAAATTCCATGTGGATGTTACTTTAGGTTTCACGATGGCGAATGCTTCAGGTTTGCTCTGGCTTGGGCACTCTTAGGGTTATTTTTATTAATGTTTCTGTCTCTCAAAGCAATTCACGGTTTCTCTCCATTTACCCCAAATAGATTTGTGGGTTCACGAGTAGGGGTGTGTCAGAAATAGACATTCCAAGTTAGGAAAAAGCAAAGGAAAGAGATTTTGCAGTGCAGTTTCTACAGAGCAAGAGAGATTCCCCCCTAAGTAACGTGAAGCTGAGGATTCAACAGACTTGATAATTGAGCCCTTAACCTCCTGATGTCTATATCAGAAAAACAGAGCCTGGCAGAGGGAGACAAAGAATAAAAGCAAATACTGGGGAGGAGGAAGCTGGGGAGACAACAGGAATACTGAAGTATGGATCAGGATGTGTATATATCTGTATATTGCGTTTCCTCAGGTTCACTTTTCCCCTCGTAGCTGGTTTAAAGGTGGCTTTAGGAGAACCTGACGTTTCCAGTGCAGCCGAGAGCCTGGTATTTCTGTGGTGTGAGCAGATGTCACTTGGAGATACTTCTCTTGGAATTGGCTGTTTGTGTTTTCTTTTGGCTCAAAAGGACTGACCAGGGATATGTGTAATTTTTTAATCTTTATTGGAAGTTAAATAGCCAGAAGTTGGGGAGTTTTTGGGTTAGGCTGTGCTGAAGGGATTTGAATCCAGCCACTTGGAGCCCTCGGCAGGGCCACTGCTTCCATGCTCTGCTGCCGTGTTTGTGTGCCTGAACTGGGCATTCAGGAATTAGGGGGCAGTGGGCTCACCAGAGGGATCTTAAAGTTAACTTGCTTTTGGTGTCAAAGACTGCAGCTTCAAAGAAAAGCAAGAGCACATCGTAAATTTTGCTAAAATTAATCAACCGTTTAAGAGCTTCATGTTAACGAGGATTTCCAGGCAAGCAGCTTTCTTCTTCTTCTTCGTTCTCATTCAATGTCCAAGAACGTTGGGGTAGAGGATGAGGGGGAGAATATGAGTAAGAAGAAGGAAGGGTGGAATTTGAGTAGAAATAATAAAAAACAAAAAGGACTGGATTTGTAGGATATAAATCCTCATGCGTCCTTGATCCATATTGTCAGNTTTTTTTGGTCGGATTTGTCCTGTGTGCCTTTGACGGAAAAGGCACGTAGAGGGAGAGAGAGAGAGAGCGCGACAGAGGGGGAGAGAGAGAGACGTGTCACTGCTTTGGAGCTCATTATCATTCTTAATAAGTCTTAAGGAATAAAGAGGAGCATTGAGTGTAAATGCTGGGTAATCCTAACACTCCTCAAGGTGAGAGGAGTCTCGAGGACACAGAGAAAGAGAGCGAGGAGGAGGGGGCTGCTGCGGGGGCAGGAGAGGAGATGTGGATGGAAGTGGTTTCCAGGGGTGTGGGCACGGCTTAGTAGGGCTGGTGGCTCCCAGGCACTTGGCTTTCCATCCACAGGCCTGTGCTGAGCAAAGTTATCTCCAAGTTTGCATCCTGGAGATGGTGGAGAACTCAGCTGGACCTTTATTGGCCTCTAATGGTGATATTCTCTGACAGTTCATTTTGAGGAACAAGTCTGATGCTCCTCCCTGCTTGGACCTGTGCTAAAGGGTCTTTCTCTTGAGGGGGAACGTTGCTCCAGGGTGGGATATTGAGCTGGGCGTTTGCGTCTAGGCTGGTTTGGCATCTGCTTCCTCGCCTTGGAGTGACACCTCGTTCACTTCTCAACTTGCACACACTGCTCTTAGGTCCTTCCCGTTTCTCTTTCACTGGATGTCACAGCCCCTTCTCTCTGCCTGAATTTTCCTAAAGCATTTGCCTCCCCGCACCTTTCCTGGCAGGGGGAGGACGCACCCGGCTCGGACACTAGGTGGCTTAAAGCACAGGCTCGGCTCTGCCAGCAGCTGCCAGAGACGTTCATTCACTCTTTCTGGTGGGCTCCTTTATTCAAACTTCAGGCTGGCAGCAAAACATGGAGATGTTTTAAAATCCGTTGTGGATTCAGATACCGCGTTACCTCCTTGGCAGCATCTGTGCAGTCTCGTTGGAGGATTTGAGCCTGTGTAGCAGTGAGAAAGAGGACACAGATGGAGAGAATTTAGGGATTGGGCTGTATGCTCTGATGATAAGGAGTCAGGAACCTGCCCGTGTTGCTGGGTACTTCCCTCCCCAGGCAGATTTCACCATACCCTTTTGAAAGGGTTTGCATGTTCCTTTTGGATTAAAAAAAACCCAAAAACATTTTGGCCTTGGCAGAGCCTTTCTGACCATGCTGATATGTAGTGGAAGATGCTGAGCCTCCAGTGATGCCCACTGACTGGCTCTTCTTTCTCATCTCTTAAGTCCAGTTGCATGCAGAAGAGTCTCTTGCAACTGGGAATTTGCCTAATGCATCTGAAGAAAAAAGAGGGTGGAAGAATACTTAAATTTTGTTTTTTCCTCCTGCAGTCTCTGTTGTCCCTCTGCTTCAGCCCACTGCTCCTGGCTGAAGTAGAAGTTTTGCCTTTTTTCAAATAGTTCCATGTACCTTGGAGCTGGTGGGAAGCTGGAGATACAGAGTTTTGATCAGTTGACAGGAGAAACCAAACCAAATGAGGTGAAAGTCTTGCTAAACGCTGATTTTTCTGAATCCAGGTGCTTGGCTTCAAGGTGAAGTGTTACATTGGTAATATTAGGTATTAAGTTATTAGTAATGGAACTGTGGGGCTTGCCTGTACTTGGCAGAGAACCGCTAAGAAACTGTATTAGGGCTGAGTTCATCCTGGTTTCTCTGGTCGTGTCCTTCCAGCATGTCTCAGCCCTCAGCTGGAGGGAGAGGCAGAAAAAGCCAGTGCCTTTTTTGTGCATTGTCTGTTTTTTGAACCCTTTCCTGAGATAGCTATAGCAAAGCTCTTGTACTGAGGGTTCTGCCTGTAACCCCACTTGCTGGGTGGTGAGGTGTCAGCTCATACCTTTCACGCGTGATTGAGCTGGTCTGGAATAGGACCTGGAGGTCTAAGAGTCTCTACTCTGGAGGCAAACTCTAGAGCCATCCTCCTGCTGAGGCCTCGTGTGTAATAAGTGCTGTAGGAAAAGGGTCTGTGCCTGCAGAACTGTCAGCTGTTTGGAGCCTTTGGCTTCTTGCCTGCCATGACATTTTGGGGTAGTTTTCTCTCCAGAAGGTATCCTATTTTTGTTTTGCCACCAGTAAGGCTGTTTTGAAACAAAATAAGGTTGCTTCCAAATTCTCAGCCATAGGGCTTGTCATTTCAATGACAATACCACAAGTCACCTCACGAGATGGTCTCTGAGGCTCATTCTGATCCTTCTGCATGCAAGACTGGTCCCAGTGCTGGGAGGGCAGCACAGCATCATGCATACCAGCATCCATCAGACTTGGGAAAGAAGGAGGTAGATTAACTTTGCTGATTTTTTGGGGGCTTTTTCATTTTGGATACTATCCTTTGAAAGGCCAGTGTGAAATGGAAAGCTTAGAGAATCCTTACATCCCCTTGTTGAGGAAGGACTGTTTGGAACTGCAAAAGGGGACTTATTTCAGTCATGTACTAAAATGTGTTGTGTAGCTTCTCAGGAGAGGTCTGCAGTAGTATTTGGGGAATGTGAGAGTGTGACCCTAGCACCAGTTTGATGGCCTGGGAGAAAAGCTGACTGGCCAACATTTCTTGAAATAATTTCTTTTTGGTCCCTGTGTTGACTTGAGGGTAGGGATGACTGTTGACTCTGACTTGTAAGCAAGTTCATTCCTGATTTTGCTTTTGTTTCCAATAGTAAATGGACCGAGATCTTTATTCCTGAGCAGTATGATTCCCAGCCCTACCCTATTCCCAGCATGGCAAGGTAGAGCCTCCTGAAGAACGAGGCAGGAATGCAGGTGGCATAAATGCAAAGGGAGCTGTGTGATCCCAGGTATCTCAGTCCCATGCCAGTGGGAGTGAGGGATGCACAGACTCACTCTTGTCTGTCTGTTGGGTGATGAGGCTCCTGGGCTGGCAAACAGCCCCCAGCCTGGCTGCCTCCCCATGGGGGCCATGTCTGCAGAACATCCTCTCTCTAGGGCTGCTGGTGACCAGCCCCTCCCTCCACCAGTGCCTCGGGCTGGCGCAGCTTTATACCAGGGGAACAGTGTCCTTTCACACTGGTGAGCCAGCAAAATCTCTCCCAGGGGTTATTGTAACCTCTCAGCAGCGATTTGCAAACAGGCATTTGGAGATAAAGTCTTGGTGCCGAGCTAAGGGCCAGTAGGGCAGATATGAAACGCGGCAGGTTTATGAAAGGGAAGGTGTATGAAATGCAGCCTGCATCTCCCATTTCACTGCACTATGCCAAAACACACAGTTTCTTATTTCAGTCACTGTGATCTTTCAAGGAGGTTAATTTCCATGACGAACTCTGGGCCACGTGCTTGGAGGATTTATCTAATTAGACTGACACTTTTCTTTTTTAAAAAAGAAAATTAAGCTGCACCTTGGAGGACTTAAGTATTTTAAACTGTGGGAGCGGCAGCAGGCGGTGTGATCCCTGCTCACAGAGCAGGCAGAAAGGAAATTTCCCCTTTTTTCAGTCTCCTGTTTAAGACTTTTCTGAAGGTCCTCATTTACTTAATTTTCCTACATGGTGGCTGGATGCTAAAGAGTGTTTTATCCTGCCTGAGTGAGTCCCTAAAGCCTCAGCTGGCTCTTTAACTCGTGTAAAGTATTGATGTTCTGGGCTGTTACGTATTCAGGATGGAGGGGAGGGTAAAGGGGAGACCTGTTAATGCTCCTTAGCCGTGCCCTAGAAAAAGTGCATCCTCCCAGAGCAGTGAGCAGAGAGCCTGAACTGTGTACTGACCGAGGGAGGTATTTGTCCCTCTTGTCATGCTTGAGCACCTCACGCCCATGAATGTGTCGTTGAAGCTGGTGTGACTGTCCTTGTCTTGTCTGTGGTCACACAGAAAAGCGAGTCCCAGGAGAGCCCCCGAGAGCCCAGCCTTCTTGCAGTTGGATTGTCTTTGAGTTTCCTGCTGAAAATGCCTTTCAGAAACTGGGATCATGCTGTAATAAAACCCCAGGATTTTAGGTGGAGGCTGTTAGATGCAGGCAAGCCCTGTGTTTTCCTTTGGCTGATCGGGCTCTCACTCTCACAGGCACAGAGAATGGTGCTGATTTTGTTCCCATCAGAGGGCTCCTGGAGTCCTGCTTTACACTCTGCCAGCTGCCAGCCCGTTACTTGGCAGGCTCCTTGTGTTGCTGTTTGTGAATCCACGTTCAGATCACTTCAGGTCTGATACTGCTCCTTCCAGAGGAGATGGAAAGAAGGTCTTTGCAGGACACTAAACTCAAACAGCTTGAACCCATCTTGCAGCCCAGGCTGGAGCACAATAAGGTTTGTGGGGTCTGGTGGAAATGGAAAATGTCTACACAAAAGGGACCAGCAGCCTTCCTGCCTCTGGTGATAATACATTGGATCCTGAGGAGTTTTTCCCATTTTAAGACTGTGCACAGTAAAAATACAACAGTCTTGTCTGAGGTGATGGTCACTGGGTGTGCTGCAGTCCCTAGCTGGTACTCTGAAGAATCCAAGGTGGACTGAACCTGAGATTTAATTTCATTTTGCCTTTGGTGAGGAAAATAACAAAAATAGATGTTTCCTACCCCCCCTCTCCCCACACACACAGCAAAGCAAAAGAGAAAGAAAAATAATAAAATCTATCAGGCGCTCAAAGGTCTAACCAATAAGAGCCCTGTCGGCTGGGGAGCGATCGTTCTGGCTTGGTCAGCCATCCCTAACAAGTTAGGGGTTGTATAAACTCCCAGCTTACAGCTGTAAATTTACTCAATTTTGAATACAGCCACAAGCTGGCTCAGCAGGATCTGAAACCGTCTGCTCCAGTGGTCCTGGTATGCTTGAAATTCACAACTTCTGGGGGCCCCAGCTTTGGACACATGTCACTGTGGAGGGACAGATCCTGAGCTGCACTACGCATGCCCCAGCTGTACCCTCAATTGAAAGGATCTCACCTTAATGTGCTGCTGTATTAATTTATCCTTTTTTAGCTTTTAGCTTTCTTCCCTTCACTTCATCTTCTCAGCAGCAGGTCTACTGCCTCTGTGCTTGTTTCTGTCCCTCACCTCAAGGCAAGGATGTTGTTCAGGGAGTGATTCACTTGCAGAAAGCTTCCAGAGTGCCATAGCAATCCCTGTAGCAGGTGGGCAGGGCTTGCTCCATGTGCTGTCCAGGGCCTTTTCCTGCAGCAGCTGCTCCTGGTCCTGTGCTGAGGTGGAGTCAGGGAGTGTTTGCTGGAGGACTGAGGGCAAAAGCAGGGCTCTGACTTGAGGGTTTGTTGCTGCAGGAGGACCCGGTCTGTCTGAACACCTGTAGTGTTGCAATGTTTGATACTCCTAGAAAGCTGAACTTTTGGCTTGTCGGCTCTGAATCCTGCTGCAAACAGGAGCTTGCTATTTTCATTGAAAGGGATTTTTGCCCAAGCATGCAGTTAAATTTTTATCACCTCTTACACATTTGGAAAATGGACAATTAACAGCAGCCAGGCAGAGGCAGTGTGGGGGAAGAGGGTCTCACCTGCCTGACCCCCATCCCAGCTCTCCTCTTACTGCTGGCTGTGTTTCATCATGTTTCTGGTGGGGAAACATTTTGTCTGAGACAAATCCTTTTATCCTGGAATGAGGCATGGAGTATTCTGCTGTGTTATTCTTCATTGACACCTTAGCCTTCAGCAAAATTGATGTGATAATTTTCTGTTTCCTGAAATGGACTTGGAAGGTAGAGATGGCTTGAGGAATGGCCAACCCCAAATGGCCTCAGTGTGCAACTGGCAGCCTCTGCCCCAGGCTGCTGGCCGGCTCTGAACCAGCTCCATCTTCACTGGAGTGGGCAGGTTGCCTGGTTCAGCCTCCTCCAGCTTTGAGAATGATGAGTGCAGAGGTTATGGGGATAATATGGCTTGAAACCTGGTTTGCTCTTGAATTCAACTTCCTACCAATGAATGAAAATGAGTGGATGCAAATGAAAGGTTTGTGTGAGGTTTCCTCTGCCATCTTCCTGCTGGCCCCTTTGGAGCTGTACTGGTTCTGGTTCCCAAAGGGTTAAGGTGACTCAACCCCCCTCTTGCCAGATCTGCTGGCAGGAACGCTTCATCCCAGCCTCTAATTGGTGGTGTTTGCTCTGCACTTTCTCGCTCTGGTTTTGATGAAAACATTTAACCAGGAGCTTAGTGTTCGGAGGCTCCCAGCTGACAGCCGCTGCGCTGTCTTTACCAACTTGTCCTTGCTGTGTAAATTCAGCAGCCTGGCTCAGGGGTGGCAGGGGAGGACAAACATACACAGCAGCACAGCCCCTGGCTCCTCGGCTTCACTCCTCAGGCTGCTCCAACCAACAGTTATCTGTAGGGTCCAGGCCCATATCTGCTGCAGTCTGCAGGTGCCTTTCTGTACCCAGACAAACAGTGGCATTGGAAGACAGTTCAGTGGGAGAAGTGGCCCTGGCAGGTCCTGTAGAGCCTGGTCTGATCTGAGAGCAGAGGGATAGCTTGGTAGGGCTTGGCAGATCTGTTCCCAGGCTATCCAGCTGTGATCCTGGGGGATTCTTCCCCAGAGAACAGGCTCTGACAGGCCCTGTGCCATGGAGGAGAGGTGAAGCTACTGGTTGTGTTACGTGGATACGACCTACTCATTCCTTCCTATGCACTTGGGGAGCTCGTGCAGGATTTTCCCAACGCAGTCTTTCATTTCAGCTGGTTCAAGTAATAACCTGCTTGTCTATAGGCTTTTCTAATGGGCTTCACTCAAAGAAGTCTCAGCTGATTTTAATTTTTGCCATGCAAGTGGCAAAGAAGTTAACCATGTCCTTATGGAGATAGTCTTGGGAGCGGGCATGTCCAAGCTCCTCAGTTTCTGCGTTGCAGAACCCTTAGGCAGCAGCAGAACTGAAACAGCCCCTGGGGGTGATGCCAGTTTTATCTGTGTTGCTGCTAGAAAATGCATTCAAATTTCTGCCCAAACAGGAGATTGTGACATGCAAGAAATTCATCTGAGCCCGTCGGGGTTGCCACTGCACTGATATTTCTTTACTTTTCTTTCGTTATCTCTGGTGATCTACCCTATGAACAGCAAAACAAATCCAGATGGGAAAATTTATAAACCAGAAAATCTGGATTCCCCGTTCCTGGAAAAGCATGAATCCTTGTTCTCAGCCGCCTCCGTGTGTCATGGGGTCTGCCATGAAAAGATGCCAGATCTGTTGAAAGAGGCCTGGCCTATGTCTACATTACAGCAGCACTGTAACACCCTGGGTGAGTGTGGGCTCCAGAAGATGTGCTGTACTGGATCTGCCCTTGGTAGGATTGATCAACAAAGATGTTTGTCCTCTTTAGACCTATTTGAGGACCTTGCTCCACATCATTCTGCTGAACTTACCCTGCCTATTGAGGGGAATTTTCTTCCTCTTCCATGACCGTGAGCATTGATAGTCAGGAACCAAATACACGTATCTCATTAAAAACAAAAAAGAGCTGGGCCAGGCCCTGTCTCTGCACAACCAACTGCCTGTTATCAGCCCAGAGAAGGGGGAGTGAGCAGGTGTAGGATAACAGTGCAACTGAGAGAGACCAAAGTGCATCATAAAATGAGCAAACAGCCAGTGCTCCCCCAAATGCACCATGCAGGGTCTGTGGTGGGCTTTTGAGTGTGCTCTGAGCAAGTGCCCGCTTGGGACATCATTTAATTTGCAGCCAGAAACAGGTTGATGATTGTCTGCATTGTGGTAGTGCCTGGAAGCCCCCTGCCCAGTTGGTTGCATAAGCAGTGTTAGCTCCCTGCCTTCTAGAGCTTATGGTTGAAGGTAGGAGCCCACTTGTAGGGCTGACCAGCTACAGGTCTGACTTGTGTGATTAGATCTGAATAGAGAACTGCAGAAGACATCTTAGCCCTCCCTTATCCTAAGTAAGGATCAAAACTATCTTTACTATGGCCTTTCCAACCTTTATGGGCTTTTGGGGAGGATCCCATCCAACCTCTTCCTCCTGAAACGTCCTAAGTGAAGATATTTGTACCAGGATTTTATTTGATTTCTTTGCACCTTTTCTCACTAGGAGAATCTTCTGTTACCCCTTGTGCTGCAGGTCTGGCAGAGCTTGCAGTGGTGCTGTTGGCATTTTCATTGCATTTAGTGAAGCAGCAGCTTGGCTTCACCAGTGCCTTAGTGTCTTAGTGTGACTCAGCCCCTGGAATTATGCTTACCCAACAATACCTTTTGTCCTTTGCCCAAAACTTCTGGCCAAGAAAAAGGAAAAAAAGGAGGAGGGAGAAAAGAAAGAAAAGATAAAATTCTGCATTTAGTTGTCCTTTCATCACAGGTGGTGCCAGTTGGTTTTTGCTTTATTTGTACAGGGTGGGGAGAAGAGAAAAAGAAAACAAGGTGGAACTCGGACAAGGCCCAGGAAATGTTTGAGCCTGACAACAAACTGCCTTTGTTCAGGGGAACGGGGTAAAGAGAAGAGAAAAAAGGGGCAGAAGAGTGGCTGAACCCAACCCCAGCCCTGTGCTCTTGAGCAGGTTTCTTCTTCCTACTCCTTATTGTTTGGGGTTTTTTTCTTTTGCTCAAGTGTCTTGTGATGATTCTGTTTGCACTAGAGCCTTTGTATGCTGCCTTCTAGAAGGTGGACTGATGAAAGGTTTCCTGGGGACACATTTATTATCTGAATGGGGAGGACTTGACATTTTTTCTAGGGGTATCTTGCAGGCTGCTGCTTTGCATGATCCCTCCCCTCTAACCATGAAGATCAAGATGGCTAGAGGGGAAGGGTGAAGGACTGTACTATCAGGAGATATTGACAAGCAGTTTAGGGGTTAGGCACAAGTGTTGGACATTAAATTCAGCTGAGCTGGGCTTGGGTGATACACAAGTGACCTGTTTGCCTCAGGAGATGCTCTTCCCAGGGTGCTGGTACCTTCCCCAATTGCCCTTCTGCTGTGGATTCTTCTGTGTTGTAGTGGTGCTGAAATGTTGGAATAGCTGGGTAGTGAGCAAACTCAAGGCTTTGTTGAGACTTTTCTTGGCCAGGCTAGAGAGATCCTACACAGTGCTTAATTAATTTCTCTAATCCCATTTGGGTGTCACAAACTTGTATCAAAATCATTGAGGAGAGTAGAGGATCCCACCTGCAAGGCAGGTGCTGGCCATGCCCTCCAAAGAAAGGTTAAATGTTTTGACTTGACATGTAGGAGGGGAAGTATCTGACATTGAGGAGATGAAAAGGAAGAAAGAAAAAGTCCCTGTGTGGAGCTGGACCAAAGTGGCACTTTCCTGCAGTGTCTTATCGAAGGCTTGCCATTCTTCTGATAGTGGCCCAAATCACTGACGTGCCTGGTATATTAAAAGAAACCATCTAAAGATGCTGCCAATTAAAACTTTTCCCCTGATACTGGGGAAGTGGATTCCCTGTATTGCATATACTGGGATTTCTATCCTTAGCATCTTTTCTTTTCAGTGCAGGTACTCTGTGAGGTTCATCAGTCAGTCCTGGAGCTGCTTTTTTGTACTGTAGATCTGGAATCCCTGTGTTGCAGGACACCATCTCTGTTAAATAAATCCAGAGGCTGAATGCAGTGAGTCCTAGGTAAAAGCTGGAATACTTCCACTACAAAATACTCTGTTCCAGACTTAAATTGGGAGCTGCTGCTTTCAGACTTCAGTCTTCAGTCTTTGCCTCAGTTTTTATATCTGTACCGTGGAGATAATAAAACTTTCCTCCAACACACCTTGTAGCTGAGAATTAAGGAGCAGCTTTCAGAGCTCTGGAGCATGGGCTGTATTTTTGCTGTTAGTTTAAGTCTGGAGTTTAGAAATCAAGGCCTGAATGAGACTGAGAGAAGCAGGTGAATGCACTTGCTGCTGAGGCTCCCCAGGGATGCTCTGGGGAAACTTGCCCAGAGGTCTTAGGGGAAGAGGCTGGCACTGGGGTGCTGGCAAGGGGGGGTGGCAAGTGAGTGACTTCCCTGCCGTCCATTCCAAATGCAGGGATGACTGTGGGGAGCGATTTCAAAGCCACCACTATGGAGATTAAGGGGATGAGAATGTAAATCTCAAGTAAAAAGGTAATTGAATGTAATAGCAAACACTGCTCGGTCTATGTTAATTTTAGCTCTTCCCCTGGATACAAGGCGCTGTATTAGTGTTTTATTACCATTTTGTTTGCACTAATAAAATAGTAAAATTTATTTCAAGGAAGTTGAAGGATGGTTTTACAATGCAAATTTGAAGAAATTGGACTTTTCATTTACGCCACTGCTATTTTAAACCCTGAAGGGTGTAAATTAGCCTCCTGTGCCTGGGTGAAATCCACTGCTTCCACAAGCAGGGGGAGGATTTGATGTGGGGGAGAAGAGAACAAAACCAAATCATCTGAATATTTCAGAGAGACGGAGATATCTGATGAGGAGAGAAAGAAGTGACTGAGAGGAGGGGCTGGAGCAGAGCGAGGAGAGCTTTTGGAAAAGCAGGTTTAAGATGATGAGCTGCTTCAACTCTTGGGAACCTCAAGAAGGGGCAGAAGGGCATGAGATGTGCCGGTGGGCATGCTGCTTTGTGCCCCGTGGTGGCTACACAGGTCCTACTAGTGATGGAGGCACCAGTAATTGGGACTTGGCTGATTAACACATGCTGTCAATGATAGTGAGTTCTTGGAAATGTGGAAGCTTTGGGCAGGTTTTGCTTTCCAGCCTCATGTTCCATGTTGCCTGTGTGTCTGTCTCTCCTTCCCTTGCATTGCTGTCTTCATCTTCCTCAGTGGCCCGACAGCCCGGCACAGCCTGGCTCTGAGTCACCGCTGAGTCACGCTGCTGCCAGCAAAGGTGCTTCCAGCCCAAGAGGCTGTTTCAGCGATCTCCTCCTTCACTCAGGGCTCCTCTTCTGCATGAAATGGAAAGGGATGGGCAGATGATCTGGTCCTTTTCACTGTCATAAAGTTGTGTCTAACAATGTTGTTCTAATCACTCTGCCGTGCCAGTGCCTTAGCCTTGCCATAAATGATGCCATAAAGGCCAAGCTGCACGGAATCAGGTCCAGAGAGCTGTGTTTGGTTCCAAAGGTCCTGCCTTGAGCTGGCCCCATTCCTCTTAGATCCAGGTGTCTCAGGGTGTAGGAGCATCCAAAACTCAGCAGCTTTCTTGGACTTTGAAAATCTCACAGGGGAACTTCTCCTTGTTCTTAGGGTAGAACAGGAGTTTAACACCACTTCTCTAAAATCTGACGATTTTCTGTTCCCCTACTGGGAAAGGCTTTGAGATGCTATTTTCCAATCATGTTCAACTTGCACATGCCTTGGTCTTCAGGCAACACAAGCATGAAGGAAATCATGTTGACTTTCCCATGTATAGAGAATTAATGTATTTTTTCTGATTGAAATTGTCCATTGTCCTGAGATGGTTTCACTCCACTTTCTAGGATAGGTTGCTTTTTTGGAGCAAGTCTGTGAATACACAGAGACCAGGGAAGTCAAGGTGAGTCTTGAGGTCCTGTGTTCCTATTGCTGTGAAACCTTTCCTAGCATCTGGGTATTAAATAAAACCTCCAAAATTTTGAAACCCTCTTGCAGGTTAAACTTCTAGCACAAAGCCACTGACTAGCCCATGGGTGGTAGCAGGCAGCCTCTTAAACTCCCTGCCCTTCTCCTTTGGTGGGTGTAGCAGAGGCTGAGCCAAGACTTGAGGGCGTTACCAAAGAAAGCAAAGACTTATTTTTGGCATTGAAATGGTTTCCTATTCCAGGCGAGTCTGGGGAGCAGCATGGTTGTGTACCCAAGGATTTAAGCAGTGCATTAAGCAGAGGGGTTACACTCCGGGTGGATTTCAATCAAAAACTATAATTACATCAAATAGCAAACGGAAATGGAAAAAGAGGATTACTGACTCGACCCTGAATGCTGTTGGCTGCTGAACCTGCTCCATTATTCACACCCCCTCGATTGCCTGAGGTGGGGTGTGTGTATGTATGTGTAGGCAGTAAGGCCCCCCCTCCTTTTTTCCATTTCCTTCATCCACCTGATGAAGTCAGAGTCCTTATGTTGGTATCAGCGCTTGGAGGAAGGCTGGAATTTGCATGACTTGGATTTGGGACTTTGTAGGGCAGGTTTGATCTCCCCGTGCAACTCTTCCTGGCTCCAGGGGGGAAGAGCTGCTGGGTGAAGGCAGCCGTGGGAACCCCCAGGCCCACCACCTTTCTCTCTTTTTCTCTTTTGTTATCAGACCAGTGAGTTGGACTCATCACTCTTCATCCCCAAGGAAACTGGAAAGCTCCGGACTCCAAGCAGGAGATGTTTTCTAGCATAGACAGCTCAGCTAGTGTTTGAGAAAACGCTTCTGGAGTTAGTAGAGCTGTTCTATGGAGATGTTTGGTCTCAGAAATAGACTCTTTTGCTTGGTCAGTACATCCCAGTCCAGCCCAGTTGAGGACTTATCACACACTTGCATCCAGAGTTTGGAGCTTCCAGCTTTGCTCTCTGGTTCAAGGTAGAACATGGCTTCCTGAAGTACTTGGAGATAACTTCTCACCTGTCTCATTTCTCCTGCTCTCCCAGTCCCTCCTGGTGGCTTCTCTTCTCTTGTCCTTGTGTAAACCAGTTACCTTTCATCAAATGATAGGATCTCACCAGACGTGAAATAAAAGGTTTGATTTTGAAGGGATATCATTTGCAGGTGTGGAAAAATAGGAGCTGAGGATGAGGCTAAAAGGAGGAGCAGAATGTCGAGGTTCAGGCACCTGTTTTGGCGAGGTGTTTAAGACTTCCAGCTCCAGCTGAAGCCTTCCTATGTTGCAGGTGCCTAGAAATTTGGAAGTACTGGCTCTATTTTTTCAAGAGGAATATGAATGTACATGAACATTTCTAGTTGCTGTGGGATGTATTCTGTTCTCCCTGCTGTGCCAGTGCTCCCATTATGGTACTGACCATCCCACTGGTTTGAGTGAGGCACGGCAGCATGAGCAGGAGGAGGGTGTCAGACTGTAACCTCTGGAGAGCAGAAATGCTGGCAGGAGGCATCTCACCTCGGGGAAGTGATCTTCATGGGTTACTAGTTTTATCAGCAGCACATCCTTTTATACAGAGAGAAGGAAGAGAGGAGAGAAATTCCATCCGGCTCTGCTGATTCAGTGGAGTAAAGAGGTGGAATTCATTAGGAAAAAAATTGTTTACGGCACAGCTTTAGTCAGAGGTTCTTCCATTTTAACGTCCTGCTATTTTATGATGGAGTGTTGGAAAGACAAAGCAAGCACTAGGGGCTGCTTGGTGTTTTTGTTTTTATTTTTTCATTCAAGTTTAATTGCGTGAATTGTTACGTGATGTAACTTCTGGAAATGCCTGTTGTAGTCGCTTGCAAAATGATTTTTGATTTGTTATGTTTGAATCTTAGGTGCAGGAGTGTTAAACCTCTGAGAGGTATTCAGACACGCATATGTAGAGCAAACATATATATATATATGTATAGGATAGGGTTTGATTAATGAAAGAAGTGAAACTGCTGTGAGAGAAGAATCTCCTTTATTCGAAAGCTCTTCTGCTGCATCACTAGGACAGAGACTAAGGGCCTTAAAATTGGTATAACTATGATTTATAGCCACCTTAAGGACACTCTTTGCCTCCTGATCAGTAATGGAGCCTTAAATATAAATGGATCCTCATCTTGCAAACACTCAAATATTTTCTTTACTCACATAAGGTGTCAAAGGAAGGGATCCATAAGGAAAACAGGCCATTTGCATAAGTACTCGCAGCATCAAACAACAGAGAATTTGTATTGCATAGACAGCAACAATCACATTAAAATCATACTGCTGTAATAGTTTAGAAAAAATATAAGAAAAAACATTGAAACTGTAATAGATGTTGCTGTTTCTGTTGGTATCGATTTCATAATTGGCATTGCCTTAATCTTGGGTGGGTGAAGATTAAGAATCTCCATGTGGAGGTACATGTGTGCAATAGGTGGGGAGCATCTTAAGCAGCTTTTCTTTGCCTGGAGATGATTATTTGAGGACAGAATGTTTCCTCCATAAACACCAGGTTTTGGAAAACAAAAGAGGATCTTTACAAATGAAAGACCTTAAAATGGAAGCATCCATTTAATAACAAACCTGGGGAGAAAGTGCTTACTTTAAGCAAGTTTTCTGATCTTCATGTGATTTTTAATCATGATAACAGAGACCTCCAACTGCACACCCAAAATTGTCTTTTTTCCTCTCCTTTTTTTCTCCAATACATCAATTCCCAAAGGAGATCTGAAGCATAATTGCTGATAAAAGGGAGAAGGTAGAAGATGGGTTTGTGTTCTATAATCTAAAGCCTTTTATGTATAAAACATTTATACCTGTTTAACTTGAGATGTGGTGGTTAAACTGATAGCCTGAATGGAAACAAGTATTTTGGCTCGGTTCTAATTAATTAGTAACAAATTTCTACAAAATCCAAATGAAAATAAGAGTGGGAGAGGTTTGTTTGGGGGAACTTCCTGTACATGTCTTTGAAATGCTGTTAGTCAAGCATAAAAAAAAAAGTAAGGAATTAACATGTTCAAAAAATGATGATAAAAACATTAGCAGTGGTCACCTCTGGCTGTGGTTGCTTTGGGAAAGAGCTGAGCTGCATTAAAGGAAAAAACAATTCACCCCAAGCTGGGGAAGTAATATTACCTGAGACTTTCTCAGCAAGAGGTGGAGCTGAACTGCTTTTACCTAGGAAAAGGTAGGGATTTCTTGCTTTCCATTGGCTTCCTGCTCAACAATGAGCACTGGTTTTCTGAAGAACTATATGGGGAGCATGTCCCAGGATGCAGGTAAGTAGAGGTTTCTGAGAAGGCATTTCACTTTCTTTCTTGCAGTTCTCAACCCTGAAAAGTTTATCAGTCTGATTTTATTTTTATCTGGGATTTTTTAAGATTTTATTACTATTTGTACATCCTTCTTGTCTGCAAATAATTTGTTCTGGACTGTAAATGATATCCAGCCCATGCATCAGAGCAGGTAGGTCTAGAGCTGGACCCAAAGCAATTTTGTCTGCAGAGCATCTGAAGCCATAGGGGATGTTTGTAGGGTTGGAATAGTCCCCAAAGCACAGTTCTGGACTGATCCCCACTGAACAGCACCCCTGGTGTAGGGTATCATCTTCTTAAAAAATAAATACAATGGGGAAAAAACTCAAAGGTGATTAAAAAAACCACAAAACAAAACAGCAGTCTTTAAGTGGAAATAGCAGTCTCCCCTTAGACTGAGGAGTTTATTTAGCAAAGGAGGGGATAACTTAGTGGTTAGAGCACAGACAGAAATCTTATATTCTCCCAGCTCTGACTAAATTGCAGTTTGAGTTTGGTCAGGTTACTTTAACTCCTTGTTTTCTCACCTTCACTGTAAAGTATTCCCCTGTGGAATGGCATGCAGTAAAGCTGGGGGTTTGACTATTTGGGCAGCAAAAATATATCTGCAGAGGTGGGGATTTTCTGTCAGAAATCTGAGGATGTTTCTGAGTTCCCATGCACTTGCTCAGTTTTTTCAGTGAAATAACTCTGGCTTTTAAAACTAGCAAAAGCAATTAGTTCACTCCGGGGACCAATAGGTGGAAACATGTCATTTTAAAAAATGGATTTGGTTGTGAGGATCTCTGAGGCTTTGTATTAGGTTGGAATATTTCTGCTGCAAGTGATGTCTGTAGACTCTGCGTATGCTCTGGGCTCTGAGGAAGCCAGAGCTGGTTCTGCCCTCATGCAGTTGCTCTGACAAAATACTAACTTCAAGTCTTAAAGTACTGCTCATCACTTGGGCATAAGCATATGTATGAAATGGACCTATAATGCATAATTGTACCAAGTAACTGGAATACTGGCGTATGCGCTTCTAAAATTGGCTGGGTTAATAAAATGTGCTGATTGCTCCCTGAGGATATTAAGGGACTGGATGATATTAGTGAGGGTCACCAGTTCAAAGCTGGGGCAAGTTAGCAGTGACTGCAGCAGCCATGGAACATCCCTGCCTGCTCTCCCCGAGTTTCTCTTGAGCAATGCAAGGCTTGTTTTGTTGGGAGCAGGATTAAAAAAGGATGGCTGTACGTGGTGCTCACATGGGGCTTCAGACAGCACCCTGCTGTTCCCAGTTCTGGGATTTCAAGGGATTTTATTCCCCTTTCCTGTGTAAGGTTAAAGGATGAAGCTGCTCAGCTGTTGCCTCTGGATTCACAATTCTTTTTGCAAATCTGTCGCTTTATTTTCAAATTTGAAGCAACAATTAAATTGAATATTGTATTTTTACAACAAAGATGGTATGATTTTCCAAGAGAAAGGTGGAAATACTTGGCTGTTGCTCTTGCTGACCACTGCTTATGGGGATTCAGGCTCGAGCTCCAGGAAAGAGAACATTTTCTAGCTTCCCTTGGGAGGCAGAGTATCACCAATGTACCTGCACGTGCTGCAGCAGTTCTGTAGAGGAAAGGCAAGTGTGTGGAGCAGTGAGATAATGAGGGATCACCACCTGCACCTCTGGGTGAGCAGAGGCTTCTTGGCTTCCCAGCGATCGCCTCGGGGCTGAGCTGTTTAACAGGGGTCTCGCGAGGGTGTGGGTAGAAAATCAGTGGTTTCTGGCTGTGCTACCTGCAACATCCTGCTCTTCCAAGGCACCGGGGGGAAGCTGCACAACATGACTTGCTGAGCAGGAGGGCAGCTTCTGGTCAGGTGCTTGTATTTTTGCTGCCTTAGCTGCTGTTATAAATTCCTCATCTGGCCTTTCACTTCTGATATTTTTACCTTGGCCAGTTCAGAGACGGTTTTGTTACCTCCGGCTCCCTGCGGACGCGGCAGCTTCAGGCAATGAAATATGCTCCAGCCTTTAGAGGGAGGACAGGGGGACCCGCTGCTGGGAATCCATGGTGGAGAAGGGTTCCGGGAAGAGGACTGAGGCTTTTGCCTTTGTTTCAGCCCTGGATGTGTCTTTGTGTATGTGCAAAAAACAACAAACCTGCTGGTTGTGAGCTGGAGAATAGATGGAGGTGCTTGAAGGTGCAGTGGGATTTATAATGTGGAATGAAAAACACACAGCAGCATGTGGAGGATGGCACTGAGACGTGCCTGGTCCTCCTTGCTGCCACCCACCTGGGGAGGTAAGGTCAGCACAGCTCCTAAATCAATATATATGGTAGTAAAATGGATGGATTGGGGAGCAGTTGTAGTATTTGTGGGATTGCCTGAGTTTCTCCTTGGAGTAGATATGGAGGAACATAGTCCTTGTGCCCAGACATGGAGATTTGGGCTAGGAATAGGAATGTGCTTTAGGCTCCAGCAACTCTTCTTGTCCCTTGAAAAACTGCCCTCACTCTTGGGTGATGTTTGGGAGAACATCTTGACTGAGAGGCAATGCCAAGGATTAAGGAGTTACTGTAAAGAGTAGAAATGGCTCTTCAGATCCTGCAGCATGGTCCTTGTATTCCTCCCAGGGTCTGATTGGAGGCCATAGGATTTGTTCCAGAGTTGATGGATGCTCAGGAGGTTACCCAAGGCTGAGGATCAGGGCCCTTTGCAGTATGTCAGAACCAGCATTTTCCCCACTGGTTCATCTTCAGCCATAGCTTAAGCAACTGCTGGTTGAGGTAGGAGGGGAAGACAGGAGTTTCTCCTGAAGGGGCTGCCCCTGTCAGCAGCCACGGGCAGATGGAGGGGGGAGTGTGGCCAGTGAGCAGGCGAATGCACACAGAAATGATGCTGGAAGCCAAGGCTAGTCCTGCTGATGTGGCCTTTTCTCCTGCAGTGGATCATAAAATATGGCTCAAATTTTCATTACGGCCTCTATTGATTATCTTTTGGGACAGATGAATTATAGGGAACATTAAATTAAAAAAAAAAAGGGAAATATTTGAATGAGTTTGGGAGGTCGATGCCAGAAGGGCTGACGCACCAAGCCTTACTGGCACTTGCCTGCTTTGTGGGCTTGCTGAGCCCTTCCTGTGGTCCCCCTTGGGGACATGGTAACCCAGGGAGCTCCCCTTGTCACTGTCAGCTGCCCCTGGAGAGCAGCAGGCTCTGCAGTGTTTCTGGGCTGTGCTTGGGAACCACCCAGACATGGAATTGGTGTCTGGAGCACCTCAGGTTCCTGAGTCCTGCCTGATGCCATTGCCCTGCCTGAGCTGGAAGGTGGCCCTGGGGACCTGCCACTTCTACAGTACTCAAGGGGTGTCTGGCTGGCATCCACCCTGGGATCCTCTAATGAAAGGGGAAAACAAGGGTCTGTGAATGGGAAAAGGCCAGCTCATGGTGTTCAGAGATTCAGATCTGTTGTAAATATATGTGTGGAAGCCAGTAGTGAATCATAAAAGGAGTGATGGGATTTCAAAGATTTGCTTCCTTTTCTGCACCAAAAGAAGCATTCCTGCCTTCATCTCTCTTGTGTTGAGGGGCCTGTGCTCCTCTCTCCAAGGTTCCTGGAGTGCAGGAGCTGATTCTTGATGTGGTTTGTGGTTGGAGACCTTTGATTTCAAGTAAGAGAAGTGCCAGGATGGAATCATCCCACTGTTATATGGCAGACTGAAGTCAAACTAGAGCAAGGGAGATCAGGCTTCCTGCTGGCTCTGTCCAGCTCTGATTTTGAACATGGTCCTGGAATATTGTTCCTGTGGACTCTTTCTGCCTGTGCAGCTTTTCCAGGTTGTACCATATACCACCCAGTGCTCTGTGCTCATCCTCAGGAGATGGGCTGGTGAGGCTTTATCCTCTACTCTGCCTGTATCTAGTAGAGTGGTGATGTCCCATGATCTTCTGTAGTGTCCTCAGCACACTTTCAGCAGCTCAAAGTGGGGAGTAGTTGATGTTCCCTCTTTCAAAAGAGATGCATTTCAGAGCACTTTTCCCCTTTCTGGTTGGAGCAGGAGGCTCCTGGAGCAGACACACTCATGGGTGGCTTTAAAACCCCTTCTCTGTGCTTTGTTCCTGGGTTGTTTTCTGTCAGTCAGGCTGGCAGCCAGTGCTTCTGAGGAATTCTCTGTTTTCTTTTCAAAGATTGAGAAGAATGCAGCCAGGGTCCCTCTCCAGCCACCCGCCTTCACGCGCCAGCTCCCAAGACAAACATCCCTCCCCAGATACGCGCCTGCATCTGGACAGGGTGTCCTTCATGGCACAGTCCTTGTGTCCCCTGTGCTGCAGGACCCTTCTCCCCTCATCAGTTCCCCTGACCGCCACAACTATGGGTTAGAACATGTATCTAAGGTGTAATACCTGCTTTTGAGACTTTAGCATGAGTTCTTGTGTCCTGTCTACTGCAGATCTCCTTTTCCGCTCATCAGTCCCCCTGATTGCCATCACCATGGGTAGAACGTGTATCTAAAATATAATACCTGCTTTTGAGACTTCAGCATGAGTTCTGGTGCTGCTTTTTTTTTTTATTCAAAGATTCCCATTTTGCTGAATGAAGTGTGAGGGTTCCCTATTGCTTATGGGAGGTTTGTGTGGCAGTGGATGAGGCCACCTTTGTGAGGGCTTTGCTGTGCGCTTGCGTGTACGTGTTTCACTTCCTTGCAGATCCCTGCTGATTTCACAAGCCGTCCTCAAAGCTTTGGCTTCACCTGGGCAAATGCAAAAGGTGGTGGTTTCCATGGCTCCACGGCCTGGCTCGAGCGGCACACCCTTTTTGTGTAAGCTGGCTCCCTGGAGTCGATTGTATTTTGGCAAACAGCTTCATAAACTCCTCCAACAATTAAACCCAAAAGAAAAAAAAACAACAAAAACCCAACAAAAAAAAACCCCAACAACAAAAAACAACAAGCCAACAACCCAAAACACAACAAACCCCATGCATTATGGAGTGAGACAGCAAACAGGTTGGAGCAACTCCCTGTCCCCACCAGCTCTGGAGTTAGCCCCGAGCCCCTGTGCTGGGAGAGGAGCCGTGGCTGGACTTCGTCTTGGGAGGTGCCTGGGCTGCTCCAACCCACCGACCTGCAGTGAGCTAACAGACATGAAGGAAAAGGTCATGTTATTCACTTTTCTTTTTTTCAAAGCTGCAAACATCTCTCTCTCTGGGAGGGGAGGCTGCATAGATGCCAGCTCTGATTAATTTAAATATTTACCAATCCCTTTTTTTTTTTTAATTGTGTATGTTTGCGCTCTGTTTGTGTCCCATAAAATACCTGGTGTTTTGGGCGTACCCCGTTTGCAGGGTGCATGAGATCACACTGAAAAAATGCAGTGAAAAACATTTTCATGCCACGACACATCAAATAGGATTTTGAATTAAGATGAAGATTTTTTTTTCCCCCCCATTTTTATCTCTGAAGTTTGGGTGAAAGGGTTTTCTTTTTCTTTCTAAATGCTTTTCTTTAACTAGGAAGAAAAATTGCCATGAAAATTCCTTTGAAAGTTACTTTGATCTGAGGCAATGGAAGTGGCTATTTGTGCTGGTCAGAGCACCCACTGGTGTGTTCTGTGTTGGTGGAGGTTTGTTCCAGTGGGTAGCAATGAGCAGGGCACAAGTCTAGAGTTTGAAGCTGGTGCCACCTCCAAGCTCCTGGTGAGCGATGGCAGCTCCACTCCTTTCCCTGCCCATCACTTGTCTGTCTCAGACATGCTCTGGGGCAAGAGCTGTCTGTTGCTGTCTCTTGCTGTTTGTGAGTCCCTGGCTCTGGGGTCTCCTCTTGTTTGGAGCTTCTGGGGACTCACAGGCAACTTGTGCTTACCAGGAGAGATGGCTGAGATGAATGAATGACCCTTTGGTGGGTGCCCTGATGCCTGCTGGGCACCAGGACCCAAGGCCACCTTGGGCACAGGCATCTCATGGCCCATTATCCCCTCTGCTGTGGGATTTTCTATCCATTTTTGACCATAGAGGCTTGTGCTGCTCTGAGAGGGAAGTTTTCTTTGTGTGTTTAAGCAATGAAAGCTCTGCTGATGTTCACCCCACCTCCTTCTGATTGCTTTCCATGCCCATTGGGTCATAGTCTGATCCCAGCTACACCTGGGAAAGTACAGGACTGTTTCTTGGAAAAATGGAGTATCTCCAAAGGGAGAGCAGCATTGCTGGGATCAGGATCCAACCTCCTCCTCTCTCCCTGCCAAGACAGGCAGAGTTTTGCCCAAAGCACTAGTTTTTTGCAGTTTTTTTTTTTTTCTAAAGTGGGAAAGGACAACAGCTCAAAATTCCCCACTCTGAACAGCAGGTTTTGGAGAGGAGCACAAAGGCAGTGACATGGGACACCTGGATGCTGGTACCCAAGCCAGATGTCACCACTGGGACACTGGGAGCATGGCTGCCTTATCACAAGTCTCAGGGCTGTCATTGGGGCAGGGAAGGACCTACATGTGTCTGCTGGAGGGGAGGATTTGCACTGATAGAACTTGAATCCTCTGTTCCTACCCTGCTGTAGGGAAAGCAAAAGAGGAAAAATCAGGGTGGGTGTGCTGTTGGGAGGTGGTAGCTGTTGTCTTATCCGAGCCATGAACCCAAATCTGAAATTGGACCTGTTACTTTTGAGGAATGTGGGGCAGTGGAGGGGAGATGTGTGAGTGTGCATTCAGCTCTTGCTTCAGTGTCCTAGGAAAGTGGCAAAGCTTAGGTTGGCAAGGAGTAGTAATTACCCCACAGCTTCAGCTCCACCACTGCACTCTTTGATCACTTATTACTTTTCTATTCCTTCTGCTTCTTGCTGTAATTGTTACAAAATCTCTCTGCTTTGGGAGGGGTCCAGGACTCCAGGGCCCAATTGCATCTGCCCTGATTCAGAAAGTGGGTCATGCTGCTTGGTCTGGGAAGAAGATACTCATCTTGCTTAGCATGATATTTATTAGGAGATAGGGAAGGGAATGCAACCACGCTCTTGCCTAGAAAATTGCTCTGGGGGGATAGCAAAGGACTTGTGAGGGCAGAGCACACAAAGTTCTTGTGCACCTAGTGCATGCTGAAGCTCTGCCATGTTCCCAAGTGACTGCCTTAGAATCATAGAACATAGAATCATAGACCAGCTTGGGTTGGAAGGGACCTTAAAGATCATCTAGTTCCAACCAATTCACACTGCTGCTAGCACAAAGCTCTTTGTCCCTTTTATTCTCTCTCAAAAGGTGAAATAACATCTGACTAGGTGATTTTCATGTGTTTGTATCTTGATTCCCTCCCATCGAGCTGTGGTGGGGATGGATGGCAGGGTGAGAGTGAGTGGTCCTGGGGTCTGGGAAAGAGTTTGTGGCTGCTTACTCACCTCACCAAGCAGTGACTGGCTCTTCACCTTCCTTGGAGTGGAAAGAGGGAAAGACTGGATCTAGTTTGTTCATAAATAGGTGTTGTTTTCAGAGTAGTGGGTGAAAACCTGACTTGGTTAGGTTTTACTGATGAACTAGTGACCAGCTCTTCATGCATTCCCTCCAAATACACATGGAGCCTCATTGCTGAGCCAAAATCTCCCCCAGTAAGAGCAGTTAGAAGCTCTGGATCCAAAGCATGGAGTAATTTACTCTGTGCTGGATCTGTCTCTCATTAAAAGAGAGGAGGAAACTCATGAGAAGAAGCAGCTGATGATGGGCCCAGTGTTGCTCCAGCAGGGTCCCACCATGGGGATGCTGCCACAGACCGCTCACAGGGGGTAGGAAAGCACAGCTGATCCTGCCAGTCTGGCTGGGCCTGTGCTGCTGCTTGCTGTGAAATCACCCTCAGGATTATCCAAAGGAAGAACTGGCAACTCCAGTAAGTTGGAGGGCCGGATCCTCAACTCGTTTAAATTGGCATGACTTCACTGGAGCCACCGAAACTACACTGATTTTACACCAGGTGAGGAGCTGGTCCAGGGTCTTGTGAAAGAAGACAAAAGAGGGCACAAAACATAGGTTTGATAGAGACCAGTTAAAGACATGGTGGCTCCTGAGCTGTCCTGAGCCAAGAGTGGGTCAGCAGGTCTTTCTTATATCTTGGACAGCTTTGAAGGGCTCTGAATTCTTGTGGCTGTGGCATGAGCCAAAGCAGAGCTCCCTCAGGAGGATGGGAGACCCTCACCTGTGCCTTCTCTTTGAAATGCCTGTTGGCAGGGTTTGGTGAGAGCATCCAGTGCTGTCCTGCTGCCATGATGAGAGAGTTGGTGACACAGTGAGGATGCTCACCTTTAGATTTGGCCTGTCGAGAACCCCACTAGGCTCATTCTCATGGTACTCTCAGCTTGGCCTGTCCTTTCCCCTAATTAACCACCACTGGTATCCCTCGTGGCTGAGGCAGAGCAGCAGCTGTGGCTTTAGCCTCACACCACTGTCACCACAAGCTCTAATTTCTCTGAGCCTGTGAGATGATGGGAGGAGAGTTTCCTCTTCAAGGAAGGAGAGTAGCCCATCCATGTCCCACATGGCTGCTCCATTGGGCAGTATTAAGTCAGAATGTATTGATTTCTGATGTGATGTTTTTGTTTTCCCAGCTCTACATGTCATCTTAGGTGAGGATATTATGGGACGTATGTAAGAAGGTATGTTGTTGTGTGTTTGTAGAGGTTGTTTGCTGTAGCACTATGTTGTAGGGACCTGCAGGGATGCACAGAATTCCCTCCAGCCCCTGGCACGCACTCACATCCGGGGTGGATCTGGACAGGTTTTTAGCAATTCCCAGTGCAGCAGCTCAGGGCCGGAAGTGAAGAAGGGGTAAAATATCCAGCTGAAACTCCTGTAGGATGTAATTACCTTCAGCTGGAAGCTTGCCAGGACAGCAGGTATCGTGCATCATCTGCTGGTGGTATCAGAAGCACCCAGCATTGTGGTCAGGACCAAGGAGTGACGTTGCTGGTGCAAGGGACAGGATCACTCCTCTGTGGGCACAAGGCATAACGGCTTTTGAAGTCACTTGGTGTTTATTTCCATGTCTGTTCTGTGAATGTAAAATACTCTTGGGAAGCTACAGCCCATGGATGGATGGCCCTGTCCTGACGCTCATTCAAACGCTCCCACTTTTCCATTTACAAGAAAAGAGGAAAAATAAAACAAAAAAGCTTGAACAAAGAAATAAAAGGAAAAAAAAAAGCACAAAGGAAATTGACTTCCCAAAAATTACACTAAACTAACATTTGAGGCCTGGCACAAATCCATCACAGCCAGGAAACTCAGAATTAACCTGTGTGCTCCCATGGCTGCCGAGAGGGGCTGCACTCCATCAGCACAGGGCCCACGCTTTAGAAGCTGGGGGTCTGGGGGTGAAAGTTCTCAAAACTTCTCTGAAGTGAAGCAGAAGGTGTTTCCATCTCTGTGCATGTGAAAAAAGTAGCATTAGATGCTTTGGGAAGAGGGTTAAGAGCAGGCTTGTGGTGCTCAGACCCAGCACCAAAGCGCCTCCCACCACGGTGTGCGTTGGTGGCGTGGGGACAGGGTGACACAGCAGGTACCCACAGACTGCTGCTCAAGCAGCTTGAGAATTTCCACCCTAACCCAGGTTGCAAGTGAGGGCAAAGTTGACTCCTTCGTTCCCACTTGTCCATGACGCAGCACAGCATAAATCATTGTGAGTGACAGCTCCGGTTCAGCTCAGGTTAGAGGGGAAGGGAGGGGAGTTTGGGTCAGGCCTGGGGGGGGCAGAGCCGGGGCCCTGCGAGCGGCTGCCCCCGAGCCACTCACGGGAGGAGGCTCCGGGCAGGAATGGCTCCTGGTGCCATGGGTCAGAGGTGGCTTGGGCTGGCAGAGCAGGATGGAGGGAGACCTTGCAAAACACCTGCCGCGTGCTCCTCGCCTGGGGCTGATGCCCTGTGTTTGCAAAGACTCATTTCATTCAATGTTGAAAAAGAACGAGAGGAGATGGTGGTACCTACTGCTGCAGCAAGGCTGGACAAAGGTCCAACCCAGCTTCTGCTGTCCCCAGGCCTGGTGGGTGGGTATCCAACCTGCTTTTGCTGTGAATTCTCACAGCTTTGGGGTGCAGGCAGAGAGCCTCATGTCATGGCTTTGATAGTGTCTCATTTGGGAGGCTGGGGGAGGTCGGGATGTGTTAAGGCTGAAAATATTTACAGGTTTTGAAGTTGAAACGCAAACAGGAAAAGCCCTTTAAAAAGTGAGTGTAGTGGATATTCAAAACAGGGATTGCCATGGAAACGCCACAATATTTGCTTAAATTGACACAAAGGTTGCTGGTTGCAGGGTTCTGACTTCTTTGGCTCCATTTTCTTTGGCCCGGCACCTATCACAAATTGATCTCAACAGCCCTCTTTTGTTTTGCTTCTTTTATTTTTGTCTGATGGAAATTTATAAAAAAACCCCAAAACACCACCACCAAAACCTTCCAGTCTCCAATCCCACCTCACAGAAGAGTTTGAAGCTTCTGTCAGATGTTGAAGCTAGGACGTTTTTTAATTTTCTAAGTAAGGTAAAAGTTCTTACTGTTTTAGTCTGTGTATTTGTGCATTTCCTCCAGTGCAGGAAATGGAAGGGAATTTTCGTAACTGTCCAGGGAAAGCAGGGAGAAGGGTGAAACCTGTAGCAGAGAGAGCAGCATGCATCAGAGAAACACAGGAAGGGAACTGGCAACTTTTGCTGTCCAGCTCTTGGGCTGAAATGGGAGAGATTTAGTTTTAGTTCTCAATTCTGCCTCAGATTTGCCAAGAGACCTTTGACAAAGTCACTTAATTACTGTGTGCCTCATTAACTGGAAATAGTAATTCTTCCTTTGTCTCGTCTGGTTGTATTTGTAGCGTCTTTGGGGCTGGGGAGTTAGCTTTGATGTGGGGGTGTGTGAGACTGGTGGTGGAGCTCTGTTCTACAGGTAGTTTGAAGATGAACACCAGCCAGTGTTTCCCCCACAGAAAGGGATGGCATCATGATCTGATCTGGGCAGAGCTGCTCAGCTGGGAGGGGGGGCTCTTTGCAATAAGTGGCTTTGCAGTAAGTTGGCTGCTTCTGCAACTGATTGTCCTAGATTTTTTTTTCTGAGGAACATTGGAGTCTGTGACCCACCAGAGGGTCACCTAGACAGTTTGTACCTCAACTTTTGAGTTACCAGCACCACACAGGGCAGAGAAGAAGATTTGGGATGCAGCATGTTGTCAAGGTGTGAAATGCCTTGCTGGACTGTTGTGTGTGACCAAGGGCTGAGATCTGTGGGTGGTTGTGGCATTTGGAGCCAGCGTCATTGCTTATGCTTGTGATTCACCTGAGCTCCTGTACTGCTCAGTAAGGAATATTCATTTCCTTTTGAAACTCTCCTCAGGACAAAGAGACTTCACCAAGTGAAGGGAAGCCATCAAATTCACACCGTCTTCACCTGAGACCACCTCCAAAGCAAAGAACCTGAGTTTTCTCCTGGCTTTGTACACTGGAATGGACCTTGAAGGCTGTGACTTCTCAATACAAGGTACTGACTTTTGTTCTGTGCTCAAACCCTCTACTCTGATGTAGGACTTGAGTGATTTTGGCTCTCCAGAGCCTCCATTCCAGTTCCTGGGGAATCTTTCACTTCTGGAGGTTCAAAGAGTGGCTGAAAGTCATTGGTTTGGGTGGTAGATGTCTGGTGGGTGTTTGTCCTGGGCTGGCTTACAAGTAGGACTGAGTTTAGCCCTGACGTCACTGCCCATATCTGCACAGACTGAGGCACCAGCTGACACAGCAAAGCCCTGGTTTGAATGGCTCCCTCTCTTCACTGCCTTCTTCCTAATGAGCTGCTGTGCACTATGAACAGTTAGCTAAGCAGTGTGCCAGAGCAGGCTAGCATGGGAGTCCCCTGGGTAAGTACTGTGTGGGACAGTTTCTGATTGACTTATTTTACAAAAGAAGAGGAGTTTGAGGATGTCTGTGGTCGTGGTGAGAAACTCAGAAAGGTTGTGAGGGGGTGGGACTTAGTGTTTCTACAAGCCATTTCACTTTCTTCACCGCCTGGCTCCTGTCACAGCTTCTCTACAAAGAAAGGTATGGCACAACATGGCCTAGAAGAAAGCAGCCATGGGATAACAACAGAGGAGCAATGTGTTTCTTCTCAATGTCTTGGGGATTTGGGAGGTACCTAGTGGCGCTGCCATACAGCTGCAGATAGAAGGGGATGAGGATCTTCACTGTCTTTGGCCTTTGTATGATGTTCTGTCTGCTCTCTATGGGGTAGAGTATTTTCAGGGAGTCTGTCCACACTGTTAAGAGACCATTAAATGATTATGATCCCTCAGTGAAGATCAGCAATGTGAAGTGCCTGTGGGCGTTGTGTGTCACCACCATGTCTTTTGCTGCTGTGCCATGAATGATACCTGGGCAGAGTGGTGTATCCAGAGCTGTTGTGAGTCACAGGTACAGCTGCAGCCTGAACTGGATGGACCAGGGTGGAGGGACTGGAAAGGCTTAGCAAAAGGGAAGACAAGAAAAGTCATGGGGCTAAGATGTTGGTCTGGGACTTCAGCTATCTCTGTCCATCCCTGGCTGTGTGTGGCACAGGGGAATTTACTCATGTTCTGTGTGTCCTACCTTAAAGAGCAACAGCCGTGATCCTCTGAAGCTCAGCAGGGCTTAGTGCTTTGCCACGTGTTTGAAGCCTCCAGACCTGAGTGATTTCAGTAAACCTTCCAGTAAATACAGAGTGCTTCAGGATGGGATATGGGAGAGCTGTGCCTTCCCACACCTTCCTTGTTCTGAAACTCCTCCAGGGTCTGGCAGGCTTTATTTGGAAGGTTTGGGTTTGAACTACTAATGTAGGGAACTCCAGCCTTTATTCCTGCATGAGCTGCTCTGGTGCCTGTATCCCCTTTTAGATCAGTGGCACATACTTCCCAGGCCTCCAGAGGCAAGAAAGCTTCCCAAATCAGAGCTCTGCCTGAAGGAATAGAGTAGTGGAACATGAAGAGCCTTGAGGTTTTACCAAACAAGATACGAATTCTCAGGTTTGACTGCAGCAAGTGAATTTTCCACCAAGCATCCTTACGTGCTTCTCTAGAGAGGCCAAACATCCAGGGGGAAAAAACTCTGCTGAGGAAGCTGCTGTGGAGTTTCTGGGTCCATTTTTCCATCAGAGGGAGCTTTTCCTCTCCCTTTTCTGTTGGTGTGGCTCCTGGTAGTGAGAGCCCTGAAATTCCATCTGCCATGGACCTGGGACGAGCAGGAACTCTGATAAGGTGAGAGAAAGAGTCTGGTACATCAGGAATTCCTTAAGAGCTGAAGTGAACTTTAAGGTTAAGGTTCTTGCAGATCAGTAATCCTTTGTGATATTTGCCTTCTCCCCCTGGTACCTGGTGGGTGTGTTGCCTGCACGAAACTGACTGTCCTATAGGGGCTGTTTTCTGATGGACTGAAGCTCATTAGAGACACTAGAAATATTTCCCTTGACTACAGCTGTTTTCTGAGGTCCCCCTAGTTCTACAAGCATCACTTCAGTGAAGGAGATGCATTTAGCCTTTCAGGCATGTGGCTTTGTGATCACTCATGCTCTGGACTAGAAATCCCTGTGTTCCAGTCTTCAGCCCTGGAGCAAGTTGTATGGCTTCTCCTTTGAAAACAAGCTCAATTTACTTTGGGCTACAGAGGCTCTTTGCACGTTCTCCAGAGCCCTTCCCTAGGCTGTGATTGCTGTTTCACTCTGTTTATAAGCACAAGTTTGCTGTTTAGTCCTACAGCTATGAAGGTTGGAGGGAGTTTCCTTGTTCATTTCATGAAGGATAACCTTTTGTGTGGGGGAAAATGATTAGAAATATCTGCTTTGTCCATGTTTGAGTTTGCTAAATGTTTCCCCTTGCTTTAATCCTAAAATAAACCTCAATTTGGGGGTTTATTGGCCTGTTATTTGTGCTGGGATCCTTGGGATCACCACACAGACACAAGAGGTGGGAACTCAGCTTTCCCCAGAACTGAGCTGGCTCAGCCCAGCCGACCCGGACGGCTCAGCTCCTGAGCTGGGGCACATGAAACAGCCTTGCAAAATCATTGTGGAAATTTACCCGCCTGTGTATGAAATCAACTCGCCTGCCTTTGCCAGGAGGAGTTTAACTTGCCCATTAAAATATACATCTATTTATGTATTACTTGTTCTGTGAGAGAAAATTTTCCCAGGCAGTTACAAAACTCAGTCTAGACTGTAACGTGTGGCATCTGGTGGTAACATGCCATATACATATATCTGAATGCACTATCTCCTCTATCACCCTGGTTGAGAGTTAATAGCACGGATCTGGATTGGAGTGAGGTCTTTCCCTTTATAGGATAAAAGTTTGGCCCCGTTCCTGCCTGCATTGGTCTGAATGGGACTCTAGCCTGCCTGCTGCCATCCAGATAAAGCACTTCCATTTCCGTGCTGCCTCTTCTAACCTGTGGCCCCATGGTCCACGTAGACTGGAGGCACCAGTTCTTGGGCCGAGTTCTTCCACTATGGCTGAGCTGAGGAGAGGGAAGATGCTAAAAGCCTGTCTGGGATAAGAGCGGGGTTGTCACATCCATCTGCTCAGGCCCTGACGAGCAGCTGATCCATATTGTTAACATATTGCCTGCCATATGGGCTAGCTCAGCTCTCCAGGAACGCTTGGGAGACCTGACCTCTAGTGTGACAAGATGTGAGCATGAAGGACGGGTTGACAACAGCCCTTGGGTCTCGGAGTGTGAAACCGTGTTCCAGCCACTTCCACTGCCCTCCCCTGCTCTGGCTGGGGCTGTCTCTGCCTCTCTCCCTCTCTCTTCTCTCTCTCTCTCTCTCGGAGGGTTTTTATCCTCCCTCCCCTGTTTTCCGCATCCCTGGTCTGCGCTAGATCAATGACCTTCACTCATAACCAGACTGGACAGTTCTGACTCCCTCCCCCGGGCCTTCGATCAGATGTTTGGTTGGCGGCTGTGGAAAGCTGAATGGGGGGAAGTCAAAGGAGGAGAAAGAGGATCATGTGCTCGGCAGGCCTTATAGCTGTCCTTGCCATATCTGCTCTGGGAATGGCACTGAAGCCTCATCTACTACACTCCTTAGCACCTCCTGCTCACTTGGATAAGAGCAGACATTACTATAGCCTCCTCATGGAGGGCCAAGTCCAGCAGTGGGATCTAAGAAGAGAAAAAAGAGAAGGACCCTGAGGAGGGAACACTTAAAATGCCCTTGAGAGACAAATAATGATTTTGTTTCAAACTAAAGGCAAGCCCAAAGTCCTTCCAGAAGACAGCATCTAGCAAATTTGAGTCTGCAGCCATCCACATAAAGGGGAACAGAGATCTGAGGTGCAGAAGCTGAAGAGGTTTTCCATCAGCTGGGCAGGATCCCTGGCAGGGCTTGAAGGAGCTCTGAGCCTAGAGCTCACGTGTATGGGTGCGTGGAGCAGCTTAGCCCCAGAGAAGCCCAGTGCTTAAGTGAGGGCTGACAGTTGCCTGGCTGACTGTCACGCAGGAGAGCAACCTGCCCAAGAACTCTGATGGAAAAAGGATGTTCAGCACTGGAGAAGATGGGACTGGACCAGGTCTCTGTGGTTTCAGACCTTGCTTTCTCTGCCACCTGTAGTCATTCTTCTCACTTGTGGTATCCTGAGTCTTCTGGAGCCACTGGTGGTGAAGATGGCTGTCTCTTTCCTAAGGCTTCTGTTTTCGTACTTGAACTTTATGGAGGTTAATTCAGGGCACTATTAAAGCAAGCACAAGTTTTGCCACAAACTTCAGTGGAGTCAGGATTTCATCCCTGGGTCCTCAGAGGATCAGGATATTTCCCAATGTCTCTTACCCATCAGCTCTGCCAGACCTGTGGGCATGATATGTTTGTCCTCAAATCTCCCTAAGTAAGAGTTACCTTTTTTTTAAAAACTCCTGTCCCATGAAAGTCAATTTGCTCAAAACATCTGTGATTTCACCCGTTTGGGCTGGTTTAGGTGCTTTTATTGCTCTCCTTCCCCTGCAAGTGAAATGAGCATCAATAGTGTTTATTTGTAGAGAGGAGCTCGCTGAGGTATTGCAAAATAAAACACAGTGATGAGTAGTGGTTTATTTACTCAAGCTTCACTGATGTAACAAACCTGATTTTATGCTAATAATGACTCAGAAGCTGAGTTGGGAGGAGAAGGCAGATCTCCTGATTCCTTATTTCTTCCTGTCCTAATAGATCCAGCAGTGGTTCTCTCAGCTGTGGCGATACTGTAGCAGCAGGTTGCTGAGAGAAAAGGTTAATAGAGCTCTGCCAGTTTGCAGGGTTCCACTAAACATTTAGAAACACGTTCAGGTCTGGTGGATGCTGTAAGTGGTGCTGTGTGTCCATCCTTTTGTCTGTCATCTCTCCAGCAGGAGCTCACAGGGACGCTGACCTGCCAGAATTCCTCAAGGAAAACAGGTTGGAAAGCACTTGGAGCAATCAGTGCTAAGTGTGCTCAGGAGTGTTCAAGGGAAATGCATGTTCGAAATGTAGTTCTCAGAAATCTCTTGATAAAAACAAAAAAATGTGAAAAATGAACAAATACTGTAAAGTCAATGTGATCTGTTCTCTAATGTCTTCTACTGGGAGCTCATTCCAGAGCTGGTGCTCAGCCCATGGGGCAGGACTGCAGGTTGGGCTTATCTCACTACTTGACCTGAACATGGAAAGACTGTTTTAACACAATGCCTCTGAAAAATTCTGAGCTGCTTTTTTTGTTGTATATTACCCATTAAGTGCCACAGGTAAGCCATCTGCTGATGGAAAGCAGCAGAGCTGTATTTTCAACCAGCAGAACTACCCTGATTTTTGCCAGGGCTGTTTATGATCTGTCCCAGTGTCTTTCTTGTGATTCTTGCTGAGTTTGTCTTAGCTGTACATTAATAGAATTTACAAGAGAAAAGAGAGGACAAACTAAGGTGAGTTTGAAAGTAAAATGAGCAAACAATATTGCTAGCCTTGTCCTTTCAGAAGTCAAAAGCTACTCCCCTCCTCCCCCCAATTATAAGACTCAATAATACAGAGGTTTCTATGTGTTTAGGATGCACAGAGATCACATTTCAGGTTGCTGTGCCCTGCTAGTGGGAGAGCAGAGGGAGGGAGAGCACTGTACACACACACATTGTTGTACAAAACAAAATTCTTACGTAACTCACAAGATCTCAGGCTTTAAGGAAAACACCAAACATTGCAAGGTTGACAAGAGTTGGCACACAGGAGCAATTCCTGCTTGATTACCATGTCCCTGAAGGGTGCTGACCTAGAGATCAGCCTACTCAGGAACCTGGTTGCCATCCTCCCTCACCAGGGCTAGTTACAACAGGAGCTGAAGTCCCTTGTCCCAAAGGCCAGGAAGGTTTTGGTAGGTTTGTTGGGGCTGTTTGGTGGTGGAGCAGGGCAGATCCTGCCTGAGCTGATCAGGTACTGTGTGGGGCAGAGAGGCTTTGTCCTCTCTGATACCCCATGTTTGAGGAGCTGGTGTAGATTGCTGGGCATCCTCAGTCCCTGAGGCAGTTAGGGTTGAGGGTAGAGAGCTGTTCTGGGGATGGAGTGAGGAGTGCTTCCTAGGACCACACCAAAGGCATCATCTACCAACTTGTGAGCTTGCTCTTTGATCCCTGCCACCCTAGCTGTCCTCCCTTAGAGCTCTGCTCTTCTACCCATTTCTTGCTTGTTCCCCTGTGCCATTTTTTATGGGTTTGCCAGAAAGGAGAGATTTTTCTTTCCCTTGTTTGCTTCACTCCATTACTCCCATCTGTTCATCCAGGCCCTTAGTCCCTTTATTTTTCAGGGTCGTGTGGATTTGGGTTCTCTGTTTTCTCTCTGGGATGGACAAGGCTGGTGTGGGAGGGAGGTCTGGTTCACAGGCCAGCACGAGGGGTGGGGGAAATGTGCCTCTTCAAATTAATCAGAATTTTCTCCTCCAGAAATGCTAATGGGGGAAAAGCAATTAAAGCAGCCTGTTTTTTATTAAGTAATCTGTGTTAAGAGCTTGTAATGAAGTTTAGTGCCGTTGTGACTCGATATTTCAGCTTCATCGGTTTGAGTCAAAACAATCCAAAGTGGGAAGGGAGCGAGGAGGTGAGCACCAAATGCACTGTCTCTCCTTCCAGTTTGCTCTTCAGGCTTTCCAGTGTAAGTCTATATGAGATCACTCACTCTTTATCCTGCCCAGAAGAGCTGTCCTGTGTGGGAAAAGGAATTTTTAAACATGGGTGGCTTCTGGTTTAAAATAACCTGTTCTCAAAGTGAGGATGACCATAGAACAGCCCTGTTTTTTTGGGGTGGTCAGAAATCCTGACTTTTCTGATGGGCTGGCAGAAGGGAGATGCCAGTGAGGAGCAGTGAGAGCCTCCAGCTGAATGCTGCATGCCTCTGAGCAGGTTCCTAAAGCTTTTCCAATATGTGGAAGAGTTTTATCTGCCACAAGCTGAGGGTGGGGATGGCGACTGCCATTCCTGTCCTTCACACCTCCAGGCCTGTGCTCACTCCCCTCTGAGCAGCCCAGCCCTTCCACCCAGGTCCCACACTGGTGGAGGGATGCAAGCAGCTGTAGAAGTAGCCCCTCTCCTCCTCCTCTCCTTCCTCCCAACCCAGGAGAAGGCAAGAAAAAAAAGGGACAATGTCCCTTTAAACAAGAACACGCCAAGCCTCTGCCGTCCTGTTTTATCTGAAGTCCAACCGCATGTTGTTCCAGGGCCGATCCGCTTTAGCTAATTAATAATCTGACAGGAGCCACCCAAGGGATTAGCTGCTGAGACGAGCTAGACCAAACCCCCAGCAAATGAGCCCCGCGCTCCCTGGGGACTCGGAGGTGACTTTGGGGGGCAGGGGGCTGCACCACACGCAGAAGGGTGTCGAGGCCCTGAAGGGGATTTATGGCATCTGGGAGGGCGAAGGGGGAGGCGAGGGGTTACAATTTATGAGATGTAAACTAATAAATCAGTTAGTTGAGGAGGGGAAAGGGGGAGCACCAAATTAAAAGATAACGTCTTAAAGGAACAGTGTAAATCCATGGTGCTCCCTGTGGCTGGGGACACCAGGAGAGTAGTTCCCAGTGCAGACCAGGTGTAGCTTCCTCTGCACTGGCTGCCTGGGAGAGAGGGAGACTGGAAAGTGAAAGAAAAAAGGGTGGTGTTGATGGGGACTGAGAGGAGGGGAGATGCCTCTTTGTGCACTTTATGCAAACATACGAGGGGGTGGCTTTTTGTGGCAGAGGCAGAAGTATGAAGGAGGACATGAGGCCACTTCTTTTGACCACAGAAGACAAGGGCCTGGGTTGGTTGGTAACAGAGTACATTGCACTTAGTCCCACCAGACCTCCAGCCTTGTAGGGAGCTCTTTGGTTCCCCACTTGTTAAGTGGGATTAGTGGAGTGGACCAGCTTGGAGGAGTTCTTGGAGTTAGTCTCAGGAGAGCTGTCTGAAGACAGAGTGGAATGTATTTCTTTGTCCGAGTGACTCTTCAGGCAGTGAGAGAGTTTGGAGTTTGCACCTGAGGCAAGGGTTTTGTTCTGGAGGCTTGTGGAGATCTGGAACTTCCTGGTGGTGAAGGTCCATTTGAGATTCTCTCTGATTTGGGGCTATGTGCCTGCTGGGTAGGGCAGTGGCCTTGGGCATAGGTTTTCCCCTGCCTCTCCTGCTGACCAGTCCCAAAGCTGTTCTGCTTGTTGTCTTTCCATACCAGGCTCTTCTGGTGCCTTGAAACCTCTCCCAGGCCAAGGTTCTTTCTGAGAATATGCCCAGGCTCTCTCTAGGGGCTGCTCTAATGCAAATGGCAATGCAAGATGGGATTTCCAAAAGCCTTCTTAGGGAGATTTGTAATCCCTGCCCCATGACAGTGCTAGACACAAGCTAATGGAGAAGGACCTGCGTGAGCTCTCTCCGTAGACCCAGAGCAAGGCTGAACACTTGCCAAAGGCCAGGCTTTTGACGTCGTTCCCTGCAAGGGCGGAGACTCCTTGATTTTCTCCATCCCTGCAGCAGAGCCAGGGCACCGTGGCCCCTTCTGTCTGTGGGGCTGGGGAGCCATGCTGTGGCTGTGGAGCAGCAGGCAGTCCCAGCAGCCAGGCAGCTCCTTTTGCCCTTCCCTACAGCACCCCATGGCCTGAGGCCAGCCCAGTGTGAGCTGTGAGGTGGTCGGTGGGCAACGCCTCTTTGCTGAAGGGGTCTGGGGCTCGTGTGGGAGCTGCCCTGGGGGAGCTTAGCACAGAGCCTGCAAGATTGCTCTTCCAGTGGGGCGACTGCATTAGGCAAACCAAACTCATCTGACTTCTTCTTCTACATATCTCCATCTAGATCTTGCAGCTTGCTGGGTCCCCAGAGAGACATGTAGGGTTGGGGCTGCTGCTTGTTGTGATCTCAAAATGGCTTGGAGCTGAGAGGGAGCAATGCTGTGCCTTGCAGGATGCTGAGCCACCTTCCTTTCTAGGAATCTGTGATAGGCATTAGTATGAACCTGGGCAACAGAGCTGCTGGAAAACCCTCTCTGTCCTTCTGTTGGCTCTTTGCTGTCCCATCCCATGGGACCCCTCCTCATCCTGCCTTGTGGTGGGGTGTGTGTGTGGAGGCTGTAGTGGAGGCTTGTGCTGGCAGTCGCGCTGTCGCAGCCTCTCCTCCACAGAGCCGTGGTTTGGCCTCCCTCCTGCAGAGCTGCCAGTGGCCCACGCTGCCTCCTGACCAACATCATTAGTGTGGGTATTTATATTTCATTAACAACATTAAGCCAAAATGGTATTAAAAGCAACACCAATGATAAATAGCTTATTAATAAACAGGGAACCGGCTGTACCACGCGCAAATTCAATCCCTTCCTAAATGTGTCTCTACCACTAAAACCAGCCCTTTAACTCCTGCTCTCCTGGAGAAATTTGAAGGATGCTTTGAGGGAGAATGGGAATCAGATAAAAGTAGAGGGTGGGGGGACAGTGTGGTGCAATTTGGTTCTTACTGAGGCAGCTGTGGGGTGAGAAGAAGATGTAGATCTCTGAAAGTGGTACTTTATTTCCACTGCTGGGTAGGACACATTAGGTTCTGTGTTTCTAGTGTAATTCTGATTGTGTTACAACAGCAGTTGTACAGAGAGGTTGTGAAAAAAAGCAGAGAGAGAGTTTAAGATGCAGGTGAGTGTCTGCCTTTGATTTCACCCTCCTGTGCCCTGTTTCCCCTGCACACTTTCACACCCCTCTCTCTGGCCTGGGCAGCACCATCCTCAGCAGCCAGCAGCACACTTTCCCTTGCCTGCACCAAGCCCAGTCTCTCCTAGTGATCCCTGAGGACAACCAGCTCTGTCCTCATTCTTCCCTATGTGTTTATTCTAGGGATTAAGAATGTTAAAAATGTGGCTTTCCTTGTCAGCTTGTCAATCAGTTTATTATTTTTATTTTTTGTTTTTGTTTGCCCCCAACTCCTTATTCTCTGAAATGACTTCCCATGCTCCTGCCCCACCCTAAGTACAAAGGCTCCTTTATTACTCTTCCTGCTCCTTCTTTCAGCAGCAAATTAATTGCCTCAGAAACTTGGATGACTTTGGAGTCAGAGCCCCCTCCCCCCTTAAACCACCTCTGGGTTTCTCAGAGGAGAAGTTCCTCTCTCCAAACACAGCCCCTGCACTTTCCCAGCGGGGAGGACGTGGTGCAGGGCTTTCCCTTGCCTAATCACACTCCTTAGGTCCTTCTGTTCTAGACTGGGCGCAGACTGGATGGGAAGGAAGCACAAAAATATTGCAGAGCTGGCTGGACTGATCTCCAGAGCCTGTGTCTTGCACATGATGGACAGCAACTTAACCAGAAAGAGTGTTTCATCATTTGTTTGCATGTCAGTGTGGGCAGCATCATGGATTGCATGTCTCCTGGTAGCTCAGCTGTGAATTGTGTGTCCTGACAGAGTTGTGGAAGAGGGGATACTCATCAGAAACTGCCTGATTGTCACAGGGTCTGTCCCTTACTCACATGAGCATTAAGACACACAGATAATCAGAGCAGGGAGGGGAGGGGGAGAGAAGAGAGAGAAACCAGGCATCGAGATAATCATGATTTCCCCAGAGCCATGTCGGGAGATCAGGGGCTGAGATCCAGCAGCATCTCTTCCGTCTCGCTCTTGCCACAGCATCGAGGATAAACAAAAAAACCCCTGGTGCTGCTTTACCTTCTCTGGTGCCCTCATCCTGTGGGCAGCTTGGCAGAGCAGGATCAGGAGAGCTGGGAGCTTGGGAGAACTCAGAGAGTGGGACTTGCAGCCAAGGAGTTGGCCATAGCAGTGAATGAGCTTCTCAGGACTGAAGATGATTAAAGTGTCCTTCCTCCTTACTAATTCTCTGTTTCTCTGCTTCATTTTCATGCTTAGAGAAGGATTTGTGTGACATATAAATTACTGTTACCTGCCAGATCTCAGGCTTTCTTTCCATTGAATAACCAAATGAGGGAGTGAGGTCTTTGCTTTTTCCTGTCGAGAGCACTAATCCCCGCATGAGAGACTTTTAGGTGGAAAGGAGCTTCCCCTATCTGCTGAGGCATGTGTTTCATGGGAAGTTCTTTCTTGCTTTTGGGACAACCCTCTCTGCCAGATAGGAAGGAGATTGTTGTGGAAGCTGTCTCACATCAGCTCCATGTCTTAAGGATGAGGGATGGGAGCCATGTCTTGTTTCATACCTGACAGTACAAGAACAAGTAGACCTGATCTGGTGCTCTGTGTCCAAAGAGTGGCTTCTCATGGGACATACAGCCATGTTGTGAGAAGGAGCTGATCTCTATTCAGCAATTTTGCAAACTCCAGGAGCTGCCTGTTCCATTGCAGTTCTCTCGATGGAGCGTCTTCCCTTGAAAGGAATTTTAATCAAACTTGACTGAGGAGTGCTGAAAAACATGAGGAAGTAATTAGAAATATGAATTTACAGCCTGCTGGGGTACCTCCCTCTCTTTCTCCCTCTCTGCATAACGCCTGTGTTTATCCATGTTTCCTACCATTACTAGTCTCATTCTTCAAGCCCTCCTCCACTTCACTACCTTTGTCCAAAGCTGGTGTGTCAGATTTGTGACCCTCAGTGCTGCCTCAGAGAGAAGAGAAAAGGTAGAGCCATTTCTGGGGAAGGCTGTGGCCTTCACTTCCTTCTGTGAGGCAGTAACAAGCCATCAGGAGGACAGTCTCAGGAGGAAGTTGCAGGTTCCCTGAAGGAAATTGGCTGGAACAGCCTCCCTGATTGTCTGTGATTTCCCATCTAGATAGGCCTCAGGGGAAGGGGTAGGCTGGAGTAGGGTGGAATCAGTCTGGAAATTAGGATGGGCTGGAAGCTTCCTCTGTAAGGTGCTGTTTTCTCATTCGTGCTATTCTTGATGTTTTTTGGGGGGGGTTCATGCATGAAACCACTGTTCTGGGAAATCTCTGAGCTTGGATGTTTGTAGGATGCACAACCATCTCCTTGGGATGGTCAGATCTTCCAGTGCCATTGACAGGTCAATTAATCCAGTGCTGTTGGTTCTTCCTCCCTGTTTCCACCTTGTGTCCTTCTCCTCATGTGCCCACTGGGTGAGTCTGTGTGTTGCCTGTGTAGAATGAGGAGCTTTCAGGTGTCTGCCCAGTGCACACCAGAGATTTTAAGCCCTTTGCAGGAGGGAGAGTGAGGAGAACTGCGTGGGTGAGACTCCAAACCCAATCCAGTTGCCTTGGGCAGGAATTAAGGGGCAAGGTGTGAACTGTGTGTGGGGGCAGCAGAAGAGCTGAAACACTCAGGCACTTTTGCTCTCATCCTTCTAAATGCAGTAAAAGAAATGGCTGGTAACTTAGTGGGCACCTGGGAACGGGAATATTTAGAGAGTTGCCCCCCAGCAGTGTAGGGGTTAGGAAGAGCTCTGAGTTTGTGGGTGGAATTTAGCAGAAATGGGTAGATTTGTCTGATTGATCCATCAGCACATTGAAGAACAAGCTTCTTCTAATTTCTACCTTTTCTCTTCTTATTTTTCCCCTTTTTTGAGGATTAGGCCATAGAGGCAGTTCTTTTTCTTTGTCCCCACTCGGGCTAGAGAGCCAGATTTCTGAATAGAAGCAGGGGAAGGCATTCCCTGTGTCTCCAGTGGGCATCTGGTGTGGCATGGGCTGCAACAGAGGGGTCTGGAGCCCCAAGGGTTATGAGATGCCTGTCTCAAATCTGTGTTTGGGTGGCTGGGGCTCTCACCTTCCGAGAGCAAAAAGAAACCAACCCCAAATGCTTTTCCTAAATCTGCTGTCAGAGAGGTTGCTGCCATGGCCTTACCCTGGGCTGTTTGGTGATGAAGGAGAGAAGGGGGAGTAGCATAAGTACTCCCTCGGGATCCCCTCTTACACTCTCATTTTCCTGTAACCACTTTGGGTTTTTGGCTAATTAAAGACTCTGAGCAGCTTTCAGCCTGTGGGGTTTCTTTTATTTGGTTCCTCAGCAATTAACTTTTTTTACTGAACAAAGTTTTGATTGAGCTGGGTAGGATCTGGGGCCCATGTCTTGGTTTAAACTTCCATGTCCTTTCTCTGTAGTGCTGTGAATGCCAATTCCTATCCCTTCAGTGGCTCAAAATCACCTTCTCTTCCTTCTCTGATGCTGTCTCCTGCTCATTTTCTTCTCCACGTTCACCCTCACCAAGCCCCTTCTGCAGAGATAAGGAGCACCCAGGAGCCTTTTTGCTCCATCATTGGTGAGTCCCAAGCCTTGCTTGTTCCAGGTTGCAGATGCTTCTCTCTGCATGGGTTTTTTCCCATGACATAGTGAGAAGAACCTGAGCTGCAGGACAAGCCTGTCTGTGAGCAGCCCATGCCTGTTCTGCTCCGGGGTCTCAGGGTGTTTGTGGGCTTAGTTCTCTCCTTGCCTGGTGCCTCAGCCCTTTCCTTCACATCTCTTGCTTTTTCCTCAGAGCCCTGAGTTCCTGTGTTCCTCTCATGGTCCACATGACTGAGGATGCCCAGGAGAGAGGTTAGGTGTCCACACACCTGAATCACCTGGCCCAGGTCCTGTCAGAATCTGTGCCTCCACAGCACCTCTGTGTTAGCTGACAGCCTCTGCTCTCAAAGTTGGTGCTTGCCCTCAGCTCTCAGGGGCTCCTCTTTGGATGCCCAGGGTCCCAAACCTCCACACCCAGCTGGAGGCACTGTCCATCCCTGCTGATGCCCATCTCCAGCTTTTTCTGAATCTTGCCACAGCTGAGAGCACCTGACTCATGTCACGCTCTGCACCAGCTCCTCCATCCTCTTCCTTATGGAGTGAAAGGACGACCTTCACCCACCAGGCTTAGAAACACTTTCCCCAGCTCTTTTGGCACCCAACAACCCACTGAGCTCTTGCCAGGTAACAAGTGTTGGATGTATTTGTTGTTCTGAGGGTTGGGGCGTTTTTGTTGTTGCTGTTTTCCCCGAGAGCAGGTTCCTTTGCTGCTGTGTGGCAGTGGAGGCGGCTGTCCCTTTCAATAAGGAGCGTCGACACCAAAGTGCCGCCCCATCCCCGGGCTGGTTTCACCCTCCCTCACCCCCCTGCAGCCCCATTCCCTGTGGGGAGGGTGCCCACGCCAGCGGGGAGTGTGGGCAAGTGTGCACCAGCTTTGGCTTGAAGCGGGAGCGCACCTGCAGCGCGGGCTGTGCCGGCACCTCCGTGCACTCTCCCCTTGGCACCCTCTGAGCTGTGGGTGTGCTCCTGCCTCTCTGCCTCCCCATCCCTCCTCTCCATCCACCAGGTGCCAACCTGCTCCTCGACCCTGCATGAGCGACCCTCATCCTGCACCAGGAGCCCTGCACAAGGGACTCTCACCCTGTGTGCACACATGCCCTGCACAAGGGACTCACCTTGCAGCACTTCAGTGTGCAGGAATCTGGAGAAACTCTTTTTTATTAAAAAAAAAGGAAAATGACAGATGTTTGCTTCCCCCACCCCAAAAAAAATAAAAGACGAGTGAAACACAAATCCCCATACACCAAACTTTCTGTAGAAAATAGCCAACTCCGCTGGAGGTCTGAGGCAGTTGGAGTGCAGGAGGGAGAAAAACCGTGGTTTCCAAGGACTGATTAGATGGCATGCCAAGTGTATTAAATTTTGCAGACATTTTAACAGCAATATGCTAGATAGTTGGGTGTCCCCTGAGGCTGCTGGATTTTTTATATCCTTCGCAGAAGGTCAAAGCCCTCTTCTGCCTGCCCCCCTCCCTCTCTCTGCTGTCTCACTCACTCTGTGTCCCTTTCTCTCTCTGTCACCATCCCTCTTTCCCTTTCTCTCTCTCATTTTTTTTTTGCGTGCCTTCTCCTTCTATTTTGCTCTGTGTGTGTGTAAAATAAAAGATCAGGCATTTATGAGTTCCCCAGTGAGTGGAAACTCTCGCACTCCCTGTGGTCTCCTTGTACAGAGATGGGTAATGCTGGGGCTTTCCCCTCTCTTTTCTGCACTTTGTTTTGGGGAAAATATGTTTTCCTCCCTTCACTCCCCAAACGTCAGTGCTTCCCCCCCCCCCTTCTTTTATTTTTGTAGCAAAAGGAAAGAAAAAAAAAAAAGGGCAGGAAAAGAATCCATCTGGCATATGAATAATTGAAATGGCTCAACTCTGTTCCTGTTGCTGTTGTTTGCTCTCAGTTCTTCCTCCCCCGCCCCAACCATAGCATCCCCCCCGGGGCAGGGGAGTCGGAGGTGGGGATCTATTGATTCATGCGACGGGGGAGGTACTGGGGAGGGGGGGTCAGCACCAACGCTCATCCCTTCCTCCAGAGGACAATGTGTGGTTTGGGGGGTGCAGAGATGAAGGTCGCTTTTCCTTCTGTGAATGTGAGGCCTCTCCATTCCCCAGGTGACTCACAGTGTTCTCCTCATGGTGCAACCAGCCTCTCCTGCTCCTCAGGCTCCTTTGGAGCTGCCTGTGGGCGCTGGGAGAGGCAAAACGTGCCCCCCGTGAGCAGTGACAGGTTTTACTCTCCCCACAGCATCTTCCTCTCTGCTCTCTCCTCTACCTCAGAGCCTTCCCATCTCAGCCCTGCTCCATAGGATGGGGTCTGCCATGCTGTGACCTGCAGCTCTCTCCAGATGCTCCACCAACCCCTTGTTGGGTGTGGGGGATCCCAGCTCTGATCCCTGTCCCACAGCACTGGGACAGAGCTGCTGACAGGAGAGATCAAGGATGTGATTGTCTGGATCGTGGTCCCCATAGGGTGGGTGCCACAAATGAGCTTATGGCTTTAACTTTTTTGGACATGTGTAGCATTCTTAAAAATATACTTCCCTCCTTCTGACTTAGTCCAGGTTCTCCAGTGCGTGCCTGAGATCTTCAACCTGGCCTCAAAATGCCAAACCTGCTGCATTTTCAGGTTGAAAGTACCTGAGCCAGCCAAGGTGCTGGCACGCTTGGCATCCCCAGCTTTTCCTGTCTCTATAAAACCATTTAGAGTAAAAACAAAGAACTTTAGTGCATTAATTCTGGATGAAGATGGGTCTCCAGATGACAGCCTGATCCATATTCTTCCCCACAAGGCAACTTCCATTTTCCTCCTCCTGCCCAGTCTCTCCTTCCCCTCCCTGTCTGTCTGTCTGTCATTTTCCCCACTCTTTAGAAGTGTAAAGCTGGCACAAGGTGTTAAACCTTTAAATATACACATTAAACTCCTTTTTTCTGTAGTCAGGAGGCTGCCTCTGATGAGTTGTGTGTTTTGAAGAAGGCATTTGCTGTGTGTATTTGTGATTATACTTGGCAGGCGTTTGGGTGCGTGGTGTGTTTTTGGGGGATGTTTGTGTATTGTTGGGGAGGAGTTTATATTTAGGCTCTGTTTTTTGTGGTTTGGGTAGGTAATGTATGTATGGGTGAGATGTGTGTGTTTATCAAGCTGTTTGTGTGTGTTTTTATTCTGTCTTGGTGTTTGTTGTGTGGGCATATGCCTATATAGAGCGTGTGTATGTAGATTTGTTTATGTTTTTTCTTGTGTGGGGGCCAGTGTAGGAGTTTGGGCTTGAGTCATAAGGATTTTTTTGTGTCTTTTAGGACACATACTCTGCCCTATTACATGTGAGTTTTATGTGGAGTGTTCACCATATTTACTAATTCTCATATTTGGTGAGTCAGGAGTGTATTTGGAATGTGTTTTTTGCAAACGTGCCTTTGTAAAATTACAAGAATAATAGTGCATTTATAAAATTATATAAATTCATAAATGTGCATTTATAAAATTACAAGAATAGCACCAAAGAGATGTTAGAAAGTTGTCAAGGAAGAGAACTTACTAGTAAATTCAGAGGCACAAGACTCTCCTTAATAACATTACTGGAGTAGTAGTTGTTCAAGGCCAGAAAAAATCCTACAAGCTGAGAGATAATTTCTTTTTATTGTTTATTTTAAAAACATTTCTTTGAAAAATCCAGGAAAAATGAGAAAAAGCAAAAATATTTCCAATGACATTCAAATCATGTTCATTTTTTATATATATGTAGATTCATAGGTCTTTTAATATTAAGACACCTACACATGATATAAAAGTTGCATGTAAAATCTTTGGTAACCCAGCACTTGGTACGAATAACTAGTTATTTATATCTAATAAAACTGGTTTGATGGGGAAATGGCTCTCTCCTGTTCAGATTTCCATTTGAAGGCAAGTTTCGGTGCTTGTGTTTGTTTTTTCTGACAGCAAAACTTAGGGTTTGGCACCGACAAAACATATTCCCTGTAAATATCTAAATATCTCTTCTCTGCCATAAGCATTCGGAGATGTGCCCAATCATGTCAGAGGAGCCTATTTACCCACTCTTTGCTTTCATGTTCCTCACCGTGTGCTTTGGGGAGAGGAGAACATGCAGCAAACTGCAAGCAAAGGGGACATTTAGTGTCCCAGGGATGAGGCATTGTAGCAAAAGGAAAGAAGAGAAGGCTCAGGGGGGACCTTATAGTAACTTCTCAGTACCTGAGGGGGTCCTACAGAAAGGCAGGGGAAGGACTTTTTAATATGATATCAGATGGGAGGACCAGAAACAATGGATATAAATTGGAAGGGGGTAGATTTAGACTTGACATAAGAAAGAAATTCTTTACAGTGAGGGTGGTGAAACACTGGAACAGGTTGCCCAGAGCGGTTGTGGATTTTCCCGTCGATGAATGCATACGAAAGCGCAGCGACAAGGCACTGAGCAGCCTGATCTAGTGGGAGGTGTCCCTGCCTATGGCAGGAGGGTTGGAACTCGATGATCTTTAAGGTCCCTTCCAACCCAAACTATTCTATGATTCTAGTGTTATGCAGGCTGTGTGTTGGACAGGAGGGCAGAGGCTGTAACACACCTCCCTGCTCAATCAGAGGTCAACAAGAAGCTCCATGATGTGTGGCCAAACCCTGGAGATGGGCAGAGACCTCAAGATGCCCAATGCCAGATGGTTCATCCCAGCCTGCCTTGTGCAGAGCAGACTCCCAACCACCTTGCTGTAGCTACTGGAGGCAGTGGGTCCCCGTTTAGCTTCTTGCCATCCAGATTAGATAAAGAGATGTGTTTTATTTGGGCTGGCAGGTGAGCTGCCACTATGGCAGCGGAAGGGGTCGGTGGGTGGTGTTTGGCAGCAGAGTCCCTGTGGGAAGAGCAGCTCTGGAGGCTGGCACAGCCAGAGCTGGAGCTCACAGCTTCATTTTCCCTGCTCTCATCCAGGAAGAAGCGTGTCATGCAGCCAGTTGCTTGCTCTGTTTATCGATCATTGCTAACACAGTTTTCACTGGAAAACGCTGCGCTCCGGGCACTTGGAAGGACGTTGGAAGCAAGGAGCTGAAGGGTAGTGGGATGGGATTCTCATCCTTACCCAAGCTGTGTAAATCCCTGAGTAACAGTACCACTATCCTGGGGGGAGGCTTTGATCTTGATTTACTCTAGTGTTGCTGCAAAAAAAAGAAGAGCCTGGCCCACTGCCTTGTGGAGGAGGTAAAATTACCACAGATAAAAACCCAGTCAGCACAGCAGAGTCTGGCTGCTTTTGTTCTCTGCACGGGTCTTGTGGCACTGCTTGTGCAGAGCTGGGGGAAAGGGCCGTGCAGGCAGGTAAGGCTGGGCAGAGAGCAATTTCCTGCTTCTCAATTAAAATACCTCTATAAATATCTTTAAAGTTGCTTTGAGTTAAACTGAGGCAACCGGTGAATTTTTGCACAATTTTAAAGTCAAACAGGATGATGGTGGCAGGTAAAAAGCTGGTCAGTGCAGAAACTTCTCATTCACAAACCAGCCACAGGAAATGCTGGAAGAAAAATGCCTTTTCTTTCTGTAAATGAACAACTATATAGAATTACTTCAGATTTGTGGGAAGTTTGACTTCATTTACTTACATTTACAAAGTTGGATGAAACCCACGATTCTGCTTGAGCAGAAAGATCCGTACTGGAAGTATTTTTTCTAAAGTTGAGTCATAGTTTATTTTCCTGCAGACTTTCACAGCATTGCTAACATAATCTAGCATTGCATCTGTTGGATTTTGGAGGATGTTGTTCATTTAACTAAGCTCAGCATATTTGGAAAAGACTGGGAAGACTTTACACTGGGATTGGAGACTTCTCAGGAAAGCAGAGGCTTGGAGATCCCTTGGGCCAGCTTTTAGCACCATTACAGCCCCGCTGTGTACCAGGCTTTAATTACAGCTCCTGATCAGGATGAGTCCCTCCTGTAGAGCCAGGATGGTGTTTGCATCACTCCCTGGTGCTTTTTCACCCTGGTCCCTCAGAAAAGTGAGTGTAACCTAAGATGCAGTAACATCTTTATGGATGTGATGGGCTCCATTCCACACCAAGTCTGTCCTCTTTGAGGTGTGGGGGAGACAGTGAGTGAGAACATGGTAGTAGGTTCACCATCAGTTTTTAATAGCTCCTTTTAAAAATTAGAAAAAAAAAAATTAATTCACAGTCCTCCCAGAAAAAGAAGATCATCTTAGTAATTGGCACCTGGAAATGTCACTCAGGTTTCCCCTCCTTGTCTCCAGCACTTTGATGGGGTGTTTGCTGCTGGATGTGACTTTAACCAAAAGTTAAAAAAATTAAAAAATAAATAAAATAAAATTAAAAAAGCCCTTCCTTCATGCATATGGAGTTTTTTTGGGAAAAAAAAAAAAGGTATTTTAATGCTTTCTATTAAATTGGGACTAAAAGTGGTGTCTTAATTTGCATTCATTAGCATATTTGCATATAGATCACTGAAATGGTGGAAGAGGAGAAGAGCCTATAAATGAAAATTCTTTTAAAGGCACAGGCATCCTTTTATTTATTTTTACTCTCTCTTTCCTTTCCAAACCTCCTGCTGACCAGCAGCTGAACGGTTTTTGCCACATGGAGTGCTGGGAGGGAAGGCTGTAGGGGTTGAGGATGGCTTTGTGGTGGACATTCAGGTGTAGGGGCTCAGGGCCAGCTCCAAGCACTGAAGAGAGGCTGTGGGGAGGATGTTGTGGTCCCAGTGTGGCAGTGATAAGGCAGCTACTGGTCTCCAGTGCTCAACCCTCTGCTTTTATCTTCACATCTGCCAGGAACCTCCTGTGCCAGGAGAGCAGAGTGAATTTTGGAGAGTGAAGGGCTGGGCCATGTAGGTGCAGTGGGTGTCTAAAGAGGTTCTGTGGTCAGACAGTTGGGATGTGCTCCTAATTCAGAGATTTCCCCTGGAAATCTGTCACTTCAGCTTGAATTCTTTGATTCTTTGCTCTGCTCTCATCCCTTATATTGTCTCTCCTGCATAAAGATGATAGAATCACCAAATAATCACAAAGATCTCTTGTTCCATCCTAAAACAGAAGGAAAATAATTTTTAATTTTATCCCAAGCTTGGCACTGATTTCCTTGTGGTCAGTTATAATAATAATAGAAACAGTTATTCTTTAAAAATAATTTTCCCAGTTGTATTTCCCTGTGGTGCAAGGTGCTGTGCAATGATGTGCTTTTACACTGTAGTTCCTCTCTTACGTCATGTGCTGCTTGGCTGTTATAAAAAGTAGTTTGAGTGGTTCCCAAGTGTTTGTTCCAGGCTGCAGATGTTTGTAACTTACCCTGCAGATGGACCTGATAATTTGAGATAAAGACCATAGTGAAGACAGATAAATCAATAACTGGAAACACTCCTTTCTGTAGAGCTGAGAACTAGGGTGGAAAAGGGGACTTAGTTCAGTGGGATGTGACATGGCCAAGGTGTGGAACAGGTCAGAAATCAAGTGAAGAAGACAAAGATACAGTGGGGACAGTTCAAGCCAAATTCCCAAGCATCAAGGGAAAATGAAGGCAGTCCTATCTCAGTCCTCTGAGATAAAAATGGAAACTTAGGCCACAGTTTACACTGACCCAAGCTGTTCTTAGCAGCTGTGGTTTGATCCTGGCTACAAAGCCCACTTAATGAGATTCTGGGCCATGTCGCAGGAGGTAATTCGGCTGGGTAGAAACCTGCCAGGGAGCTGGGGACAGAGCTCTCCTCCATGGTGAGAGCCCCCCAGATGTGTTCTCCCTTGCTCCCACCCAGGTACCAACAAGTATCACGTGTGACCATGGACTTAAACTGTGGTGGAGAAACAGAATGGGTGAAGAACTGGGGGTGTTTGGTCCATCCTATTGCCCAGGTGAATTCAAGCCTTAGTTTTTGGCTTGGGATAGGGAAGGAGAAGGTGGCATGAGAGTATACATGGGCATGCAGATTCAGGCAGGAGATAAGAAAGGAAGTGGTGAAACACTGGAAGAGGTTGCTCAGAGAGGCTGTGGATGCCCCCTCCCTGGAGGTGTTTAAGGCCAGGCTGGATGAGGCACTGAACAACCTGATCTTGTGGGAGGTGTCCCTGCCTATGGCACTACATGATCTTTAAGGTCCCTTCCAACCCAAACCGTTCGATGATTCTATTTTATGATTCTATATATGGGGTTCTGCTTTGTCTCCACTGCTTCTCCCATCACATACCCACAGAACCCTTGTACAGAGAAAAACCCACTCAGCAGTGGAAAGACAGGGGATGACTGAGTGCTCCAAGCTGTTCTTTAGGGACAAGTTTTCCTTGTGCTGGGCAGCCCCAGCATCTTGACGTGTGCAGCTTGGGAAGCCTATTGACACAGAAAAGGGGGGAGAGAGGCTCTCCCCAACGGGGCAGGCGCCTGTTGGCCGCCGCTGTGCTTCCCCTGGCCCACGTGGAGCTGAGTGGGATGGGTGTGGGTAGGGCTGGGGG